>JAOXFI010000058.1:0-39917 GCA_029232285.1 Agmasoma carcini (nom. nud.) | reverse complement strand
TGAAGACTACGCATATGAGGACTGGTACTGTAATACTTTAGCTATTAAGCGAGAGTTTAAGGTTTCCAGTTCCTTCACTACTCAAAGTATATACCATCATATTGAATATATAATGGAAACATTATGATATATGACATGAAAAAGTAATAAGTCTATATGAACTTTACAGAGAAGAAAAAGCAATAAGATTTTTTTACTTCATAGATCTGAGGATAGCTTTTGACATGGTAGACCATGAAGGGTTACGAAGAATGAGAAGAATACTTAAGAATCAAAGACGCTCAAATAAACGCACAAAGCCCTGCACGCGTTTATACCCTTAAGATAGACTCATAAAGATATCTCAATCTAACTAATAATAAGTCTCTCTGAACAAAGATCTCTTATGTCTTGAACCTTAAGAAAAGAAAATCAGTTAAATTTTTTTACAGGAATCAAAATAGAAAACGAAAATTGAAGAGAAGAACAGCCAAAAATACCAAATGTTCGATACGAGCGAAACTTATAATCGCTCGTTAGTCGCTAAAATCCTACTAATCACTAGGGAACGGCTCTTTCAGCCGACTTTGACGTCAATTCAAATAGGAAAAATCATTAAAGGAACATCAAGAATATACATTCTTCTAAACAACTTACTGAATAACCAAAAAAAACAAAAAAATGCCACAGGCCCTGTACCTAATAGAAAGGTACTTGCGCTCGAATAATTGTCTTCAACAAAGCAAAACTAATTTCCTCATCATCTGAAAATGATAACAGTGTTCGAAATAAATAAAAATACAATGAAATTTGTGTCACATCATCAAAAGACTAAATACCTGCAATAACTCAATCTCATTATACAGAAATAAAAGCAAAAACTCTAGGTTCAAGGTCAAAAAGAACAACCTAGCATAGAATAACAGACTCTTGAACAAAAATAATTTTACACATTATGGTTATAGAGTTTTAATGAAATCTATAGTAGAATAGAAGCGAAATTTATTCAAAGCTTAAAAAGGCTAAAATAATTATAAAAGTCACTTAATAATAGATATAACAAACTACAAGAATATCAAAAGACCATAAGGCAACAGATGATCGAAATCAAAACATTAAAGGTATACACTGAGAATCTCCAGAAAAATATAAAGGTTTTAAAAGTAGTGAGTGTTTTATACAAAGTTAGAGGAGTTTTACAAAAAATTAGGAAATAGAAAATTGTGTCCTCAAGAAAATTGATTAATAAATAAAATAGAGTATGAAAAAAATTAATTAAATTTCAGTTAAAATAAAATACAATCATGATAAAATCAAAATGTATAATCGATAATCGTTTCGAAATGCTCAGATAGTTTTAAAAATGTTAGCATATGCATCCAATATTCAATACATTAGTTTCTATTTATATATCAGACCCTTTATTTAATTTTTAAAAATAGGTTTATTTCCGCTCTTGACTTTGATCTTATCACATAATTTTTCCACTTAGAAAAGCAATTTTTAATTGGGTTTGAAAATAGGGAATATGGAGCGAAAATAAACATTCGTGTCAGCTGGTGTTGATATTTTAAAAGACTTAGGAGAAATTATGGATTTGAGCATTATTTAAAATTAAAAGATATGGTTCTAAATTGATTGAGTTAAGCTTTTCAAACAAAGATTCAATAAAGTCACAAAACTTTAAACTATCATATAGGCCTATAATGTGCATGAAATAAATTGTGCCATTTCGACTGTAAACTGCACATATACTGGTATTTCGTGACCTTGTCGTTGGAATTCTGGTAACTAGTGATGTACCTCGTAAAGACTTGCCTCTATTAAGCCTCAGAGAGACTTAAACCAAATTCATCTAGAAGACAAAATTGTTATCCTGGTATTTAAATGTTTTATTCTTTAACGGTCTAGTTATTCAATGTGCTTTTTGGATGGTTTCTTTTAAGTTTTACTTATAGCAACTTTTACCATATTCTTCAATGTACAGTGTAATCTTTCTAAAGTTCGGTGAATAGTGGCATTCGATACTAAAACACTAAATTGACTATTTAATTAACCTTTAAAACTCTCAGCGTGATTTTTACATTATTATTAAAACAACTCCTGATTAATTCAATTTGCTCCTCCGACAAAATCTTTCTCCGACTACAGTTTTTATAACATGACTTTACTTGTCCGGTATCCTTGTACTTTTTATTATATTATGCACTGTATTGTAAAAGATTCTTAATATGATGCGATGACAACTATCACAATATCAGCAATATATTTTTGAATAATCAAACGCCTGATCATGGTTTGAGATTTTAGGCGGGAAAATACAAATGTGTTCAACAAATTTATAGATGTAAATAAATAGTTTGAAAATCTTGATTATTATATTAAAAAATACAATATTTTTAAATATTTAAATTACACCAAAAAATATAAAATCAATAAAAAAATTGAATAGACTTATTTTTAAACAATAGATTTATTTTTTTATTTAAAATAATATCGGGAAAATTTAAAAAGTGGGGTTTTTAATTATTGTGTTTTCTTATCATAAAGCATATCTTTGCTATGTTTTTAAAACCCTATTTTATTAAATTAAAATCCTATGAAAATTCAAGTAAAAAAATGATCCAATTTGTTATAAATTTAGTCTGTTCAATAATTCTTATGTTTTTTGTTGTAATTTTTAAATTTATATTAGCTTATGCAAGTTATTAAGCGAATTTTTTTAAAATTTTTGTTTTTATTTTAATTTGTTAAAAATTATATTGAATTTTGCATAAACTCTTAACTTTTTGAAAACCCTTATTATAAATTGCAATTAAGCAATATGATTTGGCTTAAAAATGTATAAAAAATCTAATAATAGTCTATTCATTACATTACGGCATAGTGAAGCATATGATTTCTCATAGCTGAATGGTTACTTATAACCAGTCTAGAGAGAAAAAACTACATTTTTCTGAATCTAGAAGTTTCTTTTTTAGCCTTACCCAACCTTGAACAAATAGGTCAACTTTTCGTAATGATGATATCACTAATAACTTTAACCTGTTCTCAAGATTACCAAAAAAAATCTCTTTAACAAATCACGTAGTAATTTATGGTGGCGTAAACCGAGTTTATAGTGGATAAATATGAAATGGAATGAATGATTGTTTTTTGTTTAATCAGACTTTTTCTATGTAGTAATCCCATGAATAAACATGTTTTTTGCCAAAAATAACATTTTATGCTATACATTATAATAATATCATGTTTTTATTTATATTCTGATATATTTATTTTAAATCAAATGTTTTTATTAAATTCTTTAATCCGTCTTATTCTAGCTTTAATTATTGTATATAAAAAATAAAAGATTTAATATTCATCAATAGTTCTTACAAAAGTGGTTAGTGCTATATGGATAAAAAGGAATAATATACAGATCATACCATTGGCTACGGGCAATACAGAAGTGTTTAGCATGTTTTTATATATTAAACAGAAAATAAAAGCATTTACTATTCCAATTAAAGTTGAAACAGCAATAGAAATCAGCATTTTCTTTTTAAGGCTAAATTTAAATATGAATAAATCACTATACAATTCTTTTAAAATAATTGTATTTGATTTAATATCAGAACCTATAGAAATTGTTGGATCATGTTGAATATTTGGCTGAAGTGTAATAGAATCATGTTCATTAGTATCGCATACACTTATTCCATCCAAATCTTCTTCCTTTAATGTTTCTCTCTTTGTTGATAATTCTGCTGATGTATTTCTTATCGAATACATCTCAAATTCAACAGATGAAAATATAATTGTAAATAAAACTTGAAATTTCATTAGGTCAAATTTATAATTTTCTTTTAAAAACTGTCAAATCTCAAATAACATAAATATTTTAAAAATATAATAGTATAAAATATGTTATAACCGTCTGACCTGAAATATTTGTTTATTTCATTCATTTGCTCGTTACTCATTAACACAAGAGTTCTAATTCTATCTACTTGACATTTAATTAATATAACAATGACTAAATTTTAATTAAAATCAAATCTTAACGAATATCAAACTACAACAATATATTAACAATATTTAAATTAACAAATAACAAGATTTTTAAATTTATTTTATATTGATCAATTCCAAAATTTCTTCACTGCATAAAAAAATAAAACAAAAATATTTAATTGTTGGCTTAAAATGTTATTTTTGTACATGATTACACTACAAAAATAATGAAATTTATAACAGAACAAATCTTTTCTTCTTTAATTCTTTATTTCGCTTTGATCAAAAAGATTCAATATTTTGAGTATAAATAAAGATATTTATATGAACTAAACAAAAGAATTGATAAACTGTACCATGAAACAAACCCAGATTTTCACTTATCTCAAAATAAAACATCCATTGATCAAATAATTTTTTAAGTCGACAAACACTGTCTATTTTAAAAATAAAAGATTAGAAGTACGCTCGCGTACATATTCTAGGTAAATCCGAATTATCTATTTTAGTTTGATTATGTTAAAATTGACTTAATAAACCTAACATATTATTTTCTTTATCGTAATTAAAAAGAAAAATAATAAAAATTCACACACAATTATTTTATTTTGTATAAATTTTAAGAATAATATTTTGGTTAAAAATATATAACAGTAGTAAACTATCTTTACGAATTAGAAAATATTGTTTATAATTCGTGCAATTGATAGTTTAATTTCTAACCTATATTCAAATTTCTCGATGATTTATTAAATTTTTAAAATTGCAAAAACTAATTGTAAGTGAACAATTAAATTGACTTATTGTAAAACTATTGTCATTTAAAAGTTATATTAAGCCATCTTCATCACCTAAAATGGTTCAATTGCGTCAAGATGGTAGTTTAGATACTTGTGAAAAATAAAAATTAAGTAATTTTAATTTAATAGTTACAAAAGTCAAAATATTTCTCTTGTTAGAAAACATTAAACTTAATCCCTTTATTCTTTTAACTTACTGCCAATATCATATATACAGGGTTGGCAAAAACCAGGAAAAGCTATTATGACTCTACCAGTGCATGTTAGGGCTGTTTTTTTGAATAAACGCAATAACATTATATAACACATGTTGTAGCAAAAAAACTATGACACAACAAAAAGCGTTTCTCTTCTGTTTATTACATAAAGGAGTATGATGAATTAGATTTATATAGATAATATTATGAAAATCGTAAAAAATTGCCGCTTATTTAATATATTTTCTATTATAATTTTAGGATCAAGACCAAAATTTACCCCTAGAAAAAACAATTTTTTGATAAATATTTTAATTAGAATTTTATTAGTTTTTAATATATCGAATATTTGTTCAAAATCAACTAGAAGAACACTGTCTTTAAAACTCATTTATACCAAGAAGGCTTCTATTTTAGTAGATTGCAACCCTTTACTCTTTTTATGAGAGTCTGAACTTTTGACCAATAAGAATTAATATTTTGAGTAAGAACTAAAGTCTAAGGATTAACAAAATTTAAAATATGATTGACAGTTCTGTGGATCAAACTAAGGTTAGGATATATCTTTGAATAAGATTTCCATTCATCAGAATAGATTATTGAGACTCTGCGACATACACTGTATATAATTGGTAAAAAAAGTAGACGAGCTTTTTATCCACATACTCTATATATTTTTAAAAGGTTTTGATGAATATCAACAATATTAAAAATTTAAATATCGGTATTTTGGTATTTTATTTTGTTCGCCTTCTGTTTGTGGTTGAATTTTGTTTCATCAATTTGATATAAATATTTTGAAATTGTACTTTTTGAATAATTTATGATTTTTAAAGTGCTACTCAAAGTTAGGTTGAGCCACATAAGAACTATATTTTGAACTGAAAAAAATATTTTTGTAAATTGGGGCATACACTATTCATGCATCAAAATGCTCTCTTGTCGATGTTTCTTGTGTATTTAACAATTGAACAAATTGAAAAACACAGAGAACATGTGTGATGTCTTTTTGAATTCAAAGCTTGTGTAAAACTTGTAGTATATGATCTATATCATCTAAAAATGGTTTAATTTTATATTTTTTTATAAAAACCTAGGTAAGTTTTTAGTCTTGATCTTTTAAATCGTCTATGATTTTTTTTTAAATTACCTCATTGATATGTGTTGCCTAATTATCTCTCTATCTCACCAATAACCCATGATTCATTTTTAATCCATCCTTGTTAAATTGTACTTGAAATGGGCTCTCATTGATGTGCACCGCTTTTTAATTTTATCCATATTCAGACCAATCATCTTTTCTGATTTTTATAAGAAAATACACCATGTTATCCCTACTTGTCTCTTCTCAATTATTAACTATTTTTTAAAGTTTTAATAAAGTTAATTTGTCTTTCTGTAGTGTTTCAAAATTTCTCTATTCGTCTCTTCCCAATTATTAACTATTTTTAAGTTTTAATTAATATATTTGTCTTTCTAAATCTATCAAAGCTTATTTTCATATTATTTAATAATTTTACGCTTATTTTTACTTTTGATGCTTAATTTAGTATTGAAACCCATTCATTTCTAAAAATATCCTTCTAAAGATTAAATTTCTTTTATCATCATAAAGTTCTTACACAGCTCAAAATTAATTGTATTCTTTAACAATCTGAACTTGCCAGCCACTAATTTTTCTTTTTATCATTAAATTAATATAGTAGGTCTTCAAACACAGGGTAATTAAAACTCATCAAATAATAAAATCAAAATTGGTTCCACGATATAAATTTTATTCATTAATCTTACTATGCTTGATAATATTGTTATTTATAAAGAATCCCTTATGATATTTAATCCTTAATATATATTGTAAATAAAGATATTAACTAAATAATTTATTAGTATTAATCCACTGAAACATCATAGGTGACATTTCAAATCTATCAATCAAAACTATATCAAATTCAAATTTGCTATATTGAAGATTAAAGTATTTAATAGATACTTTTTCATCAATAAAATATAAATTTTCATTATCTTTCTTTAAAGGAATTAAAAATAATTTATACAAAATTCGCCCTTTTATATCAACATCCTCCTTTTGAGATGTTAGTAGATATAATTTTGAATTAATTTTATAACATATCAATTTTTCACCTATTGTGGTCTTTACTGAATGATATTTGATAAAGTGCATGCTTTTTAAATTATTTTCATTTATTATTATTTCATATAATTCATCAATTGTTACAATAATAGTTCCAATATAATTAACTATTTTTAAAATATCATTATCATCAACATTTTTAAAAATACAAACATAAAATTTATAAGTTTGACCAAATACATCGAAAATATTTTTTAAATATTCTTTAGAAGTGTTTGGGTTTATAAATATTTCAACATAAAATGTTTTAATATTATTGATTAATACAAATAATCTAAATTTTTCACTGTATCTTTGTACACTATTATTTTTTACTAATAAAGCTCGAACTATATCATTAATTAAACATTCTGAAGTAATATTTTGATCAGAATCATTTGTTAAGTCACTAACCAACTCATTAGCACCACTTACTACCCTATCAACATAATTACTACAATTAACTGGCCTGCTATTATTATTATTACTACCTACTGACACATTAGAGTCATTTGTTGATCTATTTAACATTTCTTCATTTGCAGATATAATTTTATTTAATTCATAACAAATATCATCATTTTTACTTGAACATGAAAATATAAAATATACACTTTTGTATTTTTCAAAATTATATTTTCCATAATCTTGCACTATAAAAACTTCATTAGAGTTTTTGTATCCTTTAAATATTTTTTCATATTTTTCAAGAAATAATTTTATAATATCTTCATCAGGAATTACCGTTATATTTGGATTAGAACTGATACGTCTTCTTTTACTAATAGTTTCTTCACAATCAAACGTTATAGTATTTTTACATATTATAGTTATAACATTTAAGCTAGGATACATTGTCAAATTCCTGTTTTCTATATTATGCTTAATAATAATCATATTAATATGTTTCAAATCAAATTCATACCTTTCATGAATTTGATCCGTTTTATAGGTATTTTTAAGTGTAATAAAACATGATCTTGCTTCTGGATCATAAAACAAGTCAGTTTCCAGAGATTTACGCATTCTTTTACACATCATGTTTTGATTAACTGAACTGGTGTTATTTGCGCTTGTTTTATCACGTTCGCATATTATAATGAAATTAGTAAATAAGCTTGGATTGCAACAAATAGTATAAAAATATATTAAAAATAGCATGGTTAATTTTGAAAATATTTTTTTATATAAAATATTTATATGTATGTCAAATAAGAAGAAATTCAATTTTTATTTGTGTACAATTAATATAACACAAACTAAGGTTGAGACATTCAAGAGAATTAGAAAATATATTTTTTATCATGATGTGCATTCCTGTCTGAGAAAATATTTTAACTTCTAAATTTTTATTAAAATATTCCAAAATGTAAATATTTCATCATAAAGTTATTTATAGTTTAAAAAGAAGAAAAACTTCACGTTTTCTATACTAGAACATAAATTTTATTATATAAAATGTCCATTGAAGGAAATGATTGTTCTTTTATCAAATATTTGTTAATTTCATTTATATTGAGTGATACACAATTAGAAGGCTCTAAAAAGAATCTATACTGAAGCATAATTGAGAATTTGAAACAACAGCTCATTTGGCTAAAGCTTGGCAAGAACATAACAATAAATAAATGGATACCCGTTCATATTGACAAGGTAGTCACATTGTTATCATATAGTAGATAAGTTTTAATTTTTGCTTTACATCTAAATACATTATTAGAGATAAAATGGTTATTTTGTTACCATTTTTATCAAAACAGTATAAATATATGATTCCCTTGTATTTATCTGTATTAAATCTGAGTATCCTGTATATAACTAAGAAAAATTTTGTAAATTGAATTAATACCAGAATACACTTGTATTATTCGATGGGGTTATAAGATATGGTTTTTACTTTATTTGATAAAATAAATATAACTGGAAAATGCCTTATTTTATTATTATATATTTAAAACCTAAATACAATTAAATTAATCGTAAATATTATTATCAATAATTTTGAAAATCTTCAGAGAAAAATTATAATAGAAATTAACCGAAAATTCTTGCTTTGATTGAGATCGGTTTAATTCTCGTCTTTTCCCAGATAGTATTTGGTTGATCTATATTTTGTTCATCTTTAAATAATATTCTTAAAAAATTGAGCAATATTAGGATGATCAACTATTGAATGATAATAAGTGTACGATGCCACACTTCTAAAGCGTTTGTTGTGAGGTTTATTATAGATTACCCTATAACAGGGGTGGGAACCCGCGGTCTCTTAGCTTTTCAATTAAATTTAGCTATAAATCTTTGTATAAATGTTTGTGGTTGATATTCCTTGAAATTACATCATGGAAGAGTTTATATTGATTAAATATAAATTTTATTCATAAATTTTATCAATTCTTATATATGATGATTTTTTAATATGTAAGACCAATAATGATTTATACTTTAATAGAAATACAATTTCTACTTATTGTCTACTTCTGTAACTGTTCATCATCATATACAGGGTTATATAAATATATATTTAAACATTGTACTGATAATATAACATACACTATGATATTTATTATTAATTTATTAACAGTACACACAAGTGTATAATGTTTCTTCTATGTCATATTTATCATAAAATAAAAACCATAAGCGTGTTTTTATTTCACACACCAGCCAGCTGTACAATATTAATTTTATATATGTCGAAAAACCGGGTTACTTTCCCTTGTGAGTAAATTTATTTATTTTATACTGCGTGTACATGATTGGTTTCACCATAAGGGCAGTCTTCAGAATTCTCTTTTATAGTGCCTGTTATATTTTTTTTATCACTTATTAAATTTTTGTTCTTTGTAGCAAGTTTGTTATTTTGATTGAATTTTCTAGTGTAGTGATTATGGCGTCTCTTATTTCCTTAATCATAAATTCTGTAATTAATTGATTTAGAGTTTCATTTCAATCAATATAGTATCAAACAGATAAGTAAACATTCGATATCAGGAATGTTTTATTGAAGTTAAGACAAAAATTCTGTTATTTAGAATTCAAAATATTAAGATCAATAAAGTGATGATTCTTGGTTATTAAAAATTTTAATATTTTTTATTTTTCAACTGAAAATATTATAATTTAGTTTGTTAATCAATAACATTTTAGTTTTACAATCTTATGTTTTAATGTGTAACTATTCGATAAAATAAATAAATTTTCTACATGTATTTAGATTACTATCTTTGATTTATTGGACCGTTATTAAGTGACGAAAATTGTATAATACAGCTTTTGATTGAGACTTGTGCGCTAAGAAGGCAATTTCATTATCCCAACTGCAATTTATTTTGCGGTTTAAGAAATATAATAGAAGAACTACAAATTCGGTTTTAGGTGCCTAACTATCAATTGAACAAATTATAAAAAATAGTTTTCAATTCGTAAAGACGGTTTTTCGATGATTTTGATATATTTTTAAGTAAAATAATAAAACTTTATTAATCTAATTGATGTTTCAAAAAATATCATTTTTAAAATTTATACAAGGTTAGATAAACTATATGTGGGTTTTTTTATAGAAATTCTCTGATATTAAGAAGAGAAGGAATAATGTGCCAGGTTGATGAAATTCAATTTAAACATAGTAAGACGGGTAAGAAATGATATTTGGAATTGCGAATACATCATTCGGACCAGATTGGATTTGCCTAGAATATGTACGCGAGTTCACTTCTAATGCATTACTTCACATGATAGATAGAGTTTGTCGACTGGTACAATAATTTATTCCGATCAGTGGAAGTCCTATTTTAGGATAAGTAAAAACTTGGGTTTGGTTCATGAAAAAGTAAATCATTCCCTCCAATTTGTAGATCCAAATACCCTTGTTCATACCCAAAATATTGAATTTTGTTGGGTGAAGGCGAAACAAAGGGTTTAAGCAAGAAAAGGTATCTTATCTTGTAAAGTTAAAAATTTCAGCAGTGAAATCATGTATAAAGGTAACCATTTTAAAAAGAAATTTTGATCTTTTCTTAAGTTATAATATATTTTGGTATTAATTGTTATTTTATCAAATTTCTTTCAAAAGTTTAATAAAATTAATAGGCTGTGTCTTTTAGAAGAATAAATGTAGCGGTTTTGTATTGTATAACAATGATTGTAAGCAATATACTATTGAATTGATTTTAGGCTCCATCTCAGTCAAAACCTCTCTTATTATAGTTTGTAATAAAAATGTTAATATTATACTCATGCTATAAAACTGTATTAAACACAAATCCTACTATACTCAAAGATAAACATAATTTTAATGATTTATCTTTTTCTTATTTTATTTAATTCTTGTTTTTTTTTGAATCCATAATATACAAAAATTTAGTTTAAAAAAACTTAATAAAGGATGAGAGTTGTAATTTTAGTAAATAATGAGAGTAAAATGTCTTGCTTCCTCTGTGATAGAATTATTGTATCAGTTAAGAAGTCTAATGGTAAACAATATTATACTTAAATAATGATAATACACATGATAAATTAGAAGGTTATTATGTATTAAAGCATTGCAAGATCTTTAATAAGCTAGAGGAAAACAAATGACTATACTCGTTTAATGTTACACCAAGCTAATATTGCGGTATAAGCTAGTTAAAAGGTTGCATATCTGCTTGAAAAATTAATTCAAAATTTTGTTGATGAAAGAATATATTTAAAACGTGGTTAAGCATATTGACCCAGATAAAATTGTCAAATATAAAGAGGTCACACTTTTATGAAGAATAAATACAGTCTGACAATACGATTGAGTGGGAATGTAAAAATTAAAAATAATGTGCTTTATTCTTTAGCTCTAAATGATTCAACATATTCTACTGTAAATATATATAATATGTTTTATCTGCATAGTAACAGATTATTTTGAAGTATACAAATAATTATTTGCTATGAGTATTCTTAAAAGACAAACACGATGCATAGATATTATAGGGTTTTACAATTACTTTCCAATTGTTTCAATCAAGTTTCCAATAATATTTTTATTTTTTATAATATTTGCAATCAACATCTTAATCGTTTCAATCAAGCCTCTAATATTTTTTTTAATTAATATAATAAAGGCCAGCAAATTCTTAAAATCATTTATTCAAAAAATGTTTTCTTGTCTTTTCGACTTGATGATATATCTCAATATCTTTATAAAATACCCATTACAATCCTAAGCACTTATTTTCTCAAAAGTAGATTCAATTAAAACCTTAAATACTGATTCCTTTTTGCTTTTCTTTTAATAACAAAATTCTTCCATTTAGAGAAGCGATTCTCGATTGGATCAAGAAAGATGAATATTGTAGAAGGTATTCGATCTTTAAACTTAGACTGTTAATGGTCTCAATCAAGCTTTTGTAATGGTGTATACGGGCATTATTCATTATGAAAATTGGATCAAAAATGCATTTATAAACACAAGCAACTTTAAGAACAATAAGATAAGTCTTAAAGTCTTTCCTTGGTAAGGCCTATCATGAACTCTATGGTATTTCATATCATAGAGTTCATGGCAGCAAGAACAGAAATATTTCGTTGTTTTTACCACAGGCACATCTACGAAAGCTGATGTTCTAATTAAGGACCTGCCTTTTTCTCTCTAGATACTACAGCAAAACTAATCTCGTCTAAAAACACGGGTTAATCGAGTTATGAGTTATTTCATGCTTACGAAACGTTTGTGCACAAGACGAACGTTTCCTGATTTTGGTTTATGTGTTCCGAGGGGCAGGGGAGGACTATTTTCGTCTGTTTCATAATGTGATAAAACTCTTTTAAGCAGCTATCAACTGTGCTACAAAAATTTGGAGGTTTAAAGTTGCTTTAATTCTTTCACAGAATTTCTTTAGTGAAAAAAGAAATTTTGATCAACCTGCTTTTCCTTTTGATCAGAATCAAGCTAAGAACTAAAGGCCACCACCCTGTTGTTTTAAAGTTATTTACCCAATCCTTTGATAGTTATTGATCACCTTTACGACAGAAAATAATTTTATTTCAGGGCTTTTTAAATATATTTGATTGACCATCCTGCCTGATTTTTGCCAATATCCTTTACCTTTATTCATTTTACAAACGAACATGGTTTCTCTTGATCATATAGTTTGAAATAATTAAGAATTATAAAGTTTAGCGTTTTATTGGAACCATGGTTACAACGATTAAAAATATTGGAAACTTGATTGAAATAATGGAAATATGGTTGCAACAACTGGAAAGTAGATCGTGAAACGTTATAACAATAACTTAAAAAGCAGTCTTATAATGCATATTAAAGTTTGATAATTTAGTAAGTGATTGCACAGATGGTGCTTCAGCCATAATGACTAAGAATGGAGGATTTATAGCATATTTAAAAAATAAAATACACATATTTGTTTTATCATTATATTTTGCATCATCAGAATCTGTGCGCAAAATCAAAATTTATAAACGATTTTTTACAAAAAGTTGTTAGTATTGTTAATTATTTGAGAGAAAATCGGCTAAACACTGATAATTTTGAACAACAAAGGTTAGATAATGATTTGGTTAGTATATATTTGCCTAATCACACAAAAATAATTCAGTTACCACAAGATAAAATGTTAAACAAAATTATATTATTAATTAAATAGAGCATTGGATTTTATGGTATAACAACAGATAATGTATTTTATCAGATTTGTGTTTCTTATAGAGATATGTTTTTTTTGCGACATAATCTCAAAATAAAAAATGAATCAATATACGATATATGGCAAAAAGTTTAAGCATTTATGGAAAAAATTAATATAATACAATTTACCCTCACCTAAGATCAAAATTTAAAGTACTACTTTTTAATTTACGATTAAAATAATATATAAAATGATCGGTTTGTTGTATTTACAGGGACATGGTTTTTTTTCAAATATATAAAATAAAGGCGTTTAAGTTATTAGTAGAAAAATAACAAATAATATTGAAGAGTATACTATAAATGTATAAAATTTGAATATTGATATTTAGTATCTATAATTTAAGCATGTTTTTGGAGTGTAAAATTTATGTAAATAGTTGATAATTTGGTGTGTATTTATTATTTTCTTAAAACCCAAAAATTGCCAACATAAAACATGATTAATTTTTGGTTATTAAATGTCAATAATTGCAATTTATAAAATCTTCTGAATTATTTGTTATTACTAGACGCTTCAGTTAACTTACTATTATAGTAGGTGTTGTATATAAATATATTTAATAATCTTTTTATATATCTCTAAAGACATGTAGATTTTGTCATTTCTCTTTTTATTGCTTAGTTTTTTGTGTTTCACAAGTAAATTCAGTGGCCATAGAATCTATTGACAGTCTATGGTTGCTACTCATGACAGTTATATTTATTTTATATTTATGAATTTTTCTTCTGACCCTATTAATTTACCGTACCCTCGTTAATACAACAGAACCAAAGTTCAATCTTTTGAAAAATACGAGTTAGTTATAAACTCATTAATAGTGAAATACAACAAAAGGTTTGATGATTTTGAAAGACATGATACCACTTTAAAACTTCTATTTCAACCACACTTAGTTAATATATCAAATGATCCTTAAGTATTCTAAATGTAATATATTGATATTTTTTAAGAATAAGTTTGAAATTTATAAGGTGGTTATAGAATAACCTTTTCTTCGTGAACATGTACGTTGATTGATATTGCAATTTCTACATCCTATTGTTGTGAATCTACTTTCTTGTACTTAACTCAGATCAAGAATTCCACAATAATTCAAATAACAAATATAAATTTAGAACAAATATGATATAACCAGATATCAAAATACTTTCACAAAAAACAAGGTAAAAATGTTAATAAAATTTGTGGCGGGCACAGGAGATACAGGTCGCGATTGTGAATACAAAAACTACAGGCACCACCTATAAATATCAAAAATTATACTACCCTAATGGTAGTTCAAAGAGTGGCTCAAAACATCACCCAGAATCACAAGATGAATTTAAATAAATATATTGAGATCAAATCTTATACGTAAGATATTTACTAAGGCTTGATACGCCATGCCCTATGGCAATATATTTTAAACAATTGTAACTATAAATTTTATATCTTTATCAGTATTTTTATATAATATTTTTATTTTAAACCCCAAATATGTCAAAATTCTGATAATTCAATGTTATTTTAATGTTGTTTTCTTGTCATTATAAACTTGTTAATAATAATCTAATACCAAAGAAAATAATATAGTATGCACTGTTATTTTTATTTCGTAAATATAACCTTTACATTCAGATTAAAATAAAATTACCCATTCTAACAAAAAATAAATTAATTAATCGTCTCAGATTTTAACATAAACTTATATTGTTTAATCTGGAAGTTAAACATAAGCCCCAACTTTGCATCTGCTGATCAAAAGCAACAAAAACATTTATAATAAAAAGGTGTAAATATTATTTCTATGATTTCATTTAAAAAAATATTAAGACTTACCGATAGAGACCGTATTGGAATTTTTCATCCAATTTGACTTTTTAGAGGAGGATTGTAATGAACTAATCGTTAACAACAAAAAGGTTAACCTCCCTTTCTAGAAAATTAAATTTTTACGTTATTTTATAAAATAAATAATCCTTTAAAAAACACAATTTTATTTAAATATTATTAACAAAAATTCGTTTTTTATGTAATAAATGTAGTTGTTTAGTGATAGTACATCAATAAATGAACAGGCTTGATAAAAACAATCAAAATTTATTCTTATCGATCCTAAATTCAAATTATATTCATTTAATAATCAACCGCACAGTAGGTTTAGAAACAAAAAAGGGTGTATATTAATACAGTTGAAGGTGTTTGGGCTGCCTTGAAAACTAATTTAAAAAAGAAGAAGTGTAATGTTTGAAAATCTGTATAAGATTATGAATTGAGGGTGTTATTAGACACTACAAGTATAATATCTATTTTGAATATTTTTAAAAATTGTGTTTTAAACTAACGTTCCAGATAAAATTATATATGTAAAAGTCACCGCTGTAGATCATCTAATTACAAGGATGATTCTTTGATAATAATAAAAATCGAAGAAAAATTTAGAGTGAATAATCGCATATGCATTAGCTGTTACACTAACATCAAGTATTTAAAATCAAGTAGCAGCTAATTCAATAATTTGGACAGATGGATCACCAAGTTACTCAAAGTTGAGAGACAATGCTACTTCCATATCACTGTTTGCCATTAATATGAATTTTTGTTGATAACTCTACGGGTATTAACACGTAGGTAATTGAACATTCAACAATTGCTATAAATATGCAATCAATAAGAAAAAATGTGTTAAGATGTAAATAAAATGTTATTTTTAAATAAACAATGTTATATTTGGAACAACAAATCTTATTTTAAATTAGTAAAAAGTACTAAAAAAATATTTTTATATCAACCTATACTTTAATATTTAGATGATATAGGCCGTTCTATGACTGGGCAATAAAATTAGTAAAACACTATCTTAAGTAGTTTATTTACCATCTAATATAGTTTAAGAATGAATTCATGTTGCTTTTGTTGGTATTTTATAAAATAATATTAAGTTTATGTTTTTATTTCTTTCCTCTTTATATATTTTTTATGTCTTATGATTTTCTTGAATAAAAAGACCATAAACATTACTTCTCAATTTATTATATAAATCCATAACATCAAGCTTTTATACTATAAACAATTATTCTATATCTTATTATATTAACTATCTTTAAATAAAATCTTTATTTATTATTTATTTATTTTTAATATATATTTTTTTAGATTATACATTTGACATATTTTAATAATAGTTAATTTATGATAAATATTTGGGGTTTCAACTGATAAATAACTAAAAATTTATACCAAATATTTATTTAACAATTTATTAAAATAATGTTTTTGTTTATTTTTAATATATTTTTGACATTTAAATAATTTTTTGTTTTGAATTCATGGTTACTCATGGTGAATTTGTTGATTGGTTGAATGGAAATAGTAAAAAATCAAACGATCAAGCTTTTGTATTAGTTTTATTTTATACAACTATATATGTTGTTATGTTTCTTGTCTTAGCCTACTTTTTAGTAATGATTATATTAAAACTTATAGATGCTTGTAGTAATAATCATAGAAATAATACCCAAAATAGAGAAGGTGAATCTGTCATAATAAATAATTCTGGATAATTTTTTTAAATTTTAGGGAATATGTACAGTAACTGAAATTATCATTTAAGTTATAAATATTGATTAAGTTGATACATATAGATCAATAATACTTGGTTAAAATATATAAATGTATTATAATATCATGCGTAATGAGTATATCTGATCAATATTTATAAACATTACTTAATTGCTATAATACAAATCATAAGAAGATATAAAAAATTGATAAATGCTAAATAACCTAATCTGATTAACTAACCTAACTGACTAACTAACTTGAGTAACTAACCTGACCTAACTTAACTAACTAACCTAACTAACTAACCTAACTGATTAACTAACCTGACCTAACTTAACTAACTAACCTAACTAACCTAACTGATTAACTAACTAACTAACCTAACTGATTAACTAACTAACTAACCTAACTGATTAACTAACTAACTAACCTAACTAACTAACCTAACTGATTAACTAACCTAACTGATTAACTAACCTAACTGATTAACTAACCTAACTGATTAACTAACTAACCTAACTAACTTGACTAACTAACCTTACTAACCTAACTAATTATTAACAACCATACCTTAGCTAGTTAAATATTGTATCAAACAATTCTTTTATTTATTTTATAATATCAAAAAAATAATTTGTTTACCTTTATAAAAAACAATGAATTTATATACAAAAATACACTCACAGACAGTAAAAAGTATATATAAACACACTCTTTATCTAAAATGCATTATTTTAATTAAAATATAAAATTCATTATAACCTTTTTATCTATCACTTTCATACAAATTATATAAAATAATTCCTACTATGCTCATACCTACTCCTAGCTTATTAATCATTGATAATTGTACATTATGCCACAATGTAGATATTGATACTATCACTATCTCATTTAAACACTTAAGAATACTAAAATACAACACTGATGCCTCCTTTACTATACTCAACTCTAATAAAAACATCACATATGAGCATACACTAAGAAATAAAACATAAATTAGCAACTTTAGATTATCTAAATTGTATGGGATCAATATCACAAAGCTAAAACCTTCATAAACAATACTCAAAACACTTAATATCAATCCAGTATACAAACTTATACTTAAAATTGTATGAAAAGCACCATAATTAAGTAATTTAGCTACTAAAACCCATTTTAGACTTCCTAATAAGCATATTATGAATAATAATGATAAATGATCAACTTGACTATTCTTATATTGCATCAAAAATGTTCCAAAGGCAATAAGTGGTATTGTTTGTATAGTTTTTAAATTAAAAGTCTTTAACTTAAATATAACACTAAGAACAGCAATAAAAACAGGTGATGCTGATTTAACAAGTACAAAATATGCATATTTAGTATTTCTAATTGCATACATAGTGAGTGCGGTATCAACGGCAGATATTATAGCAACTATAAGCTTTAAGGGAGGATCAACCAACACATTTTTATCTTCTATGTAGTTTTTCTTGACTAAAAACAAAGTGATAAAGAATGAAATATATGAAGTTATTGATGCCTTAAGAATTGGACATGTAAAGTTTGGGTTTGATAGTAATATTGATACAGCAAAGCCTAGTGATACTGTTATGACCATGTAAGAAATGAAATACGCAAATAGTTTCAATTGTTTCATAGAAAAGTTCATTATTTTCTTTTTCTATATTTGTTGACCAATAATAAATAAAATAATGTTTATAGATAGTTTTAGAAATTGATTGTTACATACTTGGTTGGTTGAACAATTGAAAGTTGATGCTTAGATAGATATGGTATGTTGATTAAAGTTAGTTAATATGTATATATATTTTAGATAGTATATAATGATATTTGGTATATGTTAATCAGTTAGTCAGATTAGTTAGTAATAGTCTAGTATATGCTAGTTAGTGTAGTATATCTATTGATGTGATTTAAATGCTTTAAGATAAGATATCATATTGTTAGATTAATTAGCTTACCTTATTTCAATGTCATTCATCACAAGTAATGATTAAATATTAAGATTCTAATAATAAAACATTTTTTATAATTTATATAACTAACTAACATTATCAATTATTTGTATTTCATATAAAAAATTTAAAATATTTTTGTTTATAAAATTTTATCCATGTTTTTGTTGATCTTGAGTTTGTTCTGTAGGTTAGATTATTACTCTGTGGATAAAATGACAAAAGAATTACGTAAAAAACTTAACATTGATAACTATTTTGAATTTCTAAATATTAATGAGTATTCAAATGATAAAGTTATTCAGAAATCTTTGAGAAAGCTTCAAAGGTCAAAAGCATACAAAGAAGATGCAAAGTATGCACGTTTAGTTCAAAATGCTCAAAATTTATTAGTAACTAATAAGAATGATTATATTTATTATATTAATCACTCATTTGAAGATGTATCAAGCTATGGATATTTAGTTCCTCTTATTATTGTTTTGGTATTGATTTTAGTTGATTTTGTTAACTTTATAAAGAATATGATTATTTGGTATTTATTTAGAAGTAGAAGGAGAAATGCACCTGAAATGATAATAGTTAGGATTATAAGGAAAATATTAGGAAAATAAATTGTTATTGTGTTTTTGTTGGTTATTTAAGATTGACTATGTGTGAGGCTGCATGTGATTATGTGTTAGTTTAGTTAGACAGATTAGTCAGTCAGGTTAGTAAGACAGATTAGTCAGGTTAGTCAGTCATCTTAGTTAATCAAGTTAGTCAGTCATCTTAGTTAATCAAGTTAGTCAGTCATCTTAGTTAATCAAGTTAGTCAATCATCTTAGTTAATCAAGTTAGTCAAATAATACAAAAATATTTATATCTTCATCAATTTATATTATTTAATATATAATTTATTCTTTATTTTTATATTCACATGCTATACCTGATCTTCCTTCATAAATTGTATTGTCCTCCTCTTCAACATCAAAATCAACATGTGGTAATTCAACCTTTACTATATCTTTGACTTTACACTCATTATCATCTGATTTATAAAATTCAACACTTTCATAAGGAATGATGGGAATAAGCAAATCTTCTTCAAATTTAAAATTAGGACAATCAACTATTATAAGAGAATCGATACCTTCAAATGCTACTAACCTTTCTATTGATATATCATTAAGTTTATATAAATAACCTTTAATCTTTTTAGCTATTTGATAAGCTTTTTCAAAATATAAATCATGTGAATAAACAACACCTGGTTTGTTGCCTATTTTATCAACTGAGAAATGTATTTTCATTAATTCATCCATTGTTTTTTCTCTTTTATCCTCTAAAGTTGTAAATTTAGTTTTATCACAATAAAAATGATCTTCTCTATTTTCAATATTATCAAATTTATGAATAGAACATAAATCTCCTATTAGAATCAAAGAATCATATTCTCTAAACTTTATAGGACATATCAAACCATTGATAGGATATAAATAAACATTTTCATCATGTTTAGAATACTTTTCATACAAATCTTTAGCTTTTTTGCTATTTTCTTTATTGAATATTATAACTGTCTTCATAGTAAAATTTTTAAAAATTAAAATATAAAAAAATCAAAATTATAAAAATAAAGTTTAAATATGTGACTAACCATATATAGTCACAATATAATCAGTCATAACCACACATATAATCACAAATAATCAGTCATAACCACACATATAATCACAAATAGTCACACATAGTCACATATAGTCACATATAATCACATATAATCACACGTGGCCATATATAACTCCACATATAAACTCACATAACCACACACACTTAGCCCCACACAATAAAAATATTATATTATTTATTTTTTAAAAAGAAACAAAAAAATTTTTTAATGGATCCAAACGATATTGAGAAACTAATAAAAGAGGCTGAGAAACTAAGAACAAAGCCAAAATTCCCTAAAAGTTTGTTTAGTGGACCAGAATACACTGATTCGGCTAATTTATTCATTGAGATTTCTAAACACAAGAATAGAGAATATTTTTTAAACAGAGCATGTGAAACATTTTTATTAACAAATGAAGAATATGGATATTTCTATGCAGGTGAGCAATATAAAGTATTGGCGGAAGAGTTTAAACAAAACAAAGAAATATATTTAAGAAACGCAGCTCGTTGTTATGAAAAAATAAACAAATTTTACATGTCTGGAAAGGTGTACCATGAGTTAGGTGATCTTGAAATGGCATATAAGAGTTATAAATTGGAAAATGGGTATAAAGCACATCTTAAGCAAATAAATGATGAAATTGTGGTGCAAAACATCAAATCTAATAAGTTTAAAGAGGCATTTGAAGCTCTTAGTAGATATGATGAGGGTGATTATATATTTTGTAGGGAGATTGTTTGTTTTGTAGGTGATCTAGAAGGATCATTTGATGATAAGCTTACATCTGATCAGATAAAGATTATAAATGGGTTGTATAATTCGAATCCAGAGAATAGGGTTGCTATTCTTAACAGTTATAAGAATGATCATAGCTTAAGTAAAATACTTGATGCAGCTTTTGATGCAGCACTTGAAAAATCAGATCCAGATAATGATATTTTATAATAAAACATAAATTGAAAATATTTGATAATTTATTTATATTTATTTAGTAAATTAATATATAGTATTATGTATATATAGTATTAAGTATATATATAGTATTAATTATATATAGTATTAAGTATATATAGTATTATGTATATATATAGTATTATGTATATGGTCATTCTAAGTAATACAAAATGATGTAAATAAGTTTTATAAAAAATTAATATTTTATTTATAAAATATTATATTACACTTTCCTATATATAAACTTAATATTTACCTATTATCTATAACATATTTTCTATCAACCGTCAAATTATGAAATTATTAAAAATATACAATCATATTTTATAATATTGCATTATACAAATATTTTAAAATATATTTTTATAGTTTTTATTACTTTAAGAATTCAATCAAAATTTTAAGAAAAATTTGTTTGTTTCATCATTTAAAAATTTTACTTAATACAACAAATGTAGATTTATAAAATCTTTTAATTATTATTAAGTCTTAAAACAATTTTAAAAAATTGACGTATATTTTAAAAAATTATTTGTTTTCTAATTTTATAATATTTGCAATATATTTATAAATCAATCAATAATATTTAAGAATTTGATAATTAATTTGACAAATCTGACTAATCTGATTGACTGACTAACTATCTGATTAACTATCTGACTAACTACATGACTAACCAATCTGACTAACTAATCTGACTATAACTGAATAATTAATCATATCAAATAATCATACTTACTTTAATATATTTTTCTATTACTTTATTTTAAAATATTAAAAACCGTCTCTTTTTAATCATCTTAACTAAACTTCTTTTTTCTTATTTCTATATTTTATAAATTTTTAAAAAATTTTGGACCCAATGGCAAAGAATAACTTTAACAAGCCTAAACGTCCTTTAAATGGATATTTATTGTATGCCACCCATACCAGAGCTAACAATGAAGACATATCAAAGCTTAAAGCTGTTGAACAAACAAAGATTATTTCTAAGATGTGGAAGGAAGACAAGGAGGCTCAAGTCAAGTTTAACTCACAATTCGAGGCTGCAAAGCTAGTATATGAAAAGGATGTTGAAGAATGGAAATTAACACCTGATTATCAAAATTTTTTAGACTGTAAAAAGAAAACAAAGAGAAAGGTCACTGCCATGAGTTTGTTTAACAAAAAGAAGTCTAAAGAGCTAGAGAAGAAGAATATGAACAAGGCAGACATTAAGGAGACTGTTAAAAAGATGTGGAAAGAAATTGATTCCGATACGAAGGCTAAGTATGAAATTGAAGCTAAGAAGCTTAACAAGAATGATGAAGATTCTGATGATTGAATTATTTATTTTTATTATTTTTTTATTAAGATAGTGTTTATCATGGTATGTAAAAATTATTAAAAAAATATTTATTATTGTATTGTAAATATATTATTATTGTATTATAAATATATTATTGTTGTATACTTATATTATTATTGTATTATATACTTATATTATTATATTGTAAATATAGTATTATTGTATTATAAATATATTATTATTGTATTATAAATATATTATTATTGTATTGTAAATATATTATTCAATAATTCAAATTATTATTAAAAAAATAAAATAATTTTTTTATTTTATTCGTCAATTTCTCTTATAAAAGACTTTTCTATCTTTTTCCTTCTTACTCACAACATAATCATCCCTTTTAATCATAAATTTGGATGAAAACGTCCTTTGTTCTTTCATCGTGTATGGAATGTAATTTTGATCTCTAAATATATTTTTATCTTCTTCTTTATCAACAACTATAAGTGGCTTGCTTCTCATCTTCTTAATCTGATCAGCTAACGTCTCTTTACACTTAAATAATTTACTAGCTGGAAAATTATCAATTTCAGACTTAAAATAAACTGGAACTGATACTTTAGGTCTGAATTGTAAACATTTCGTATATCCCCTTTCCGCAGAATACTTCTCACTCTCAAATTCTTTAAGATCAAACTTTGATAAAAAATGATTAGGAACATACCCAATATCTTTATCTAAGCCAAAGGACTCTCTAATATTAAAATAATGGAATATATCAGCATATGAACAAATACTAATCTGTGATCCGACTCCTCTAATCCTTCCAACCCTATGGACAAACGTTTTTTCATCAGCTAAATCAAAACTTATAACTAAATCAATAAAAGGAATATCTAAACCTCTAGCTGCAACATCAGTAACTATCAATAAATCAACATCTCTCCTCAAAAACTTATTAAAATTATCCCTCCTTGCTTCATCATCCATAGATGAATATATTGACGTACATTTATACTTAAATTTAATTAATATCAATTTTATATAATCAACACTATACTTAGTTGAACAAAAAATAATTGATCTTTTATAATCAACCATTGATAATAAATTAAGCAAGCACTGGTCTTTTAAATTATATGGAACATACAAAAAGTTGTGAGATATCGTTGATGGTATTTCTGATTCAACTTCAACTACTTTCATATCTAAAAATTCCATGGGTTTTGTGGCTGAAAAAAATATTTTTTGGTTGTATTTTGTGATCAATTCAAAATGTTCACGCAATGTCCTTTCTTCAAGAACTCTATCAACTTCATCAACAACAAATAATTCAATTTCAGGTAATGTAAGTTCTTTTGGTGTGGTAATAATAACCTGACCAGGGAAGAAAACGTTATTGGTCAATTCATAGTAAACTCTTTTGACTTGATCTTTCAATTCTTTAGTAGGAACAAAGATTAGCGTGTTCTTTCCTTCAATTGCATTTTGAATTGCTGGTATCAAATAACATAGTGTCTTTCCAGATCCAGTACGTGCAATACACAGCGTATTGTGTTTTTCTAGTATAACTGGAAGCGCTCTACGCTGTATAGGTGTTGGATTGTCGAACGGAATGTTTTTTACGAGTCTATAATCTAATTCCATAGTTTTAAAACTTCCTCCTTTAATTTTCTTGAACATTGGTAAATTTTTTATAGAAAATTTTATTTAATTTTTTTACAAAGTGGATGGTGTAACTAACTAATATAAAATAATTTATATATTATTGAATATAACATAGTTTGTTCTTTATATATAAATTTTTGTCTGATATTTGATAAATGAATACTAATCTTCAATTATTCATAAATATTTAATTTTAAATTACAAAATCTTTATAAAAAACTTAAATTTCATAATTTTATTCTTTTGTTGATATAATCATCACTAATATCACTCAAAATATTATATATTGATGAATTATTGTTCAAAGTACTTAAATAATCATCAATAAAGGCTGGTGAACATCTTTTTGCTATAGTATAAAGCACATCCTCATTGATTTCCTTCCTTTTAACATAACTTAAAAATGATTGTTTATAATTCTTTAAGCAGAAATAACTGTAAAATGAATTTTCAAATACATCATTAATTTGATCAAATAATTCTATTGATTTTTCATATTCACCAATCTTCATAAGGCAAATAGCTATTGCATTCAAAGAATAAGCTGATCTAAATGGTTTCAACACTTCTATTGCTTCCTTATAGTTACCATCATTCAATAATCTAAGACCTTGATAAATATAAGTTAGTCTCGTTGTTAAAAATATTTCTTTATCATTTTTATAAGCTAAATAAGCCTTAAGATTATCGTTCTTTGTTTCCTTATTTTCTATATAATCAATATACACACTTGCTTCCTTTAAATTAGACATCTTAAGCAACTCAACATCATTCTTAAGAACTCCTAAGTTATAGTTTACATAATCTATTAAATTAGAATCTTTTATTGATTCAAGTAATTCAATAGATTTTGATGGATTCGATCGCAAGAGTAATGAAGAATAGTTAAGACTGGTTATATCTTTGTCATAGTAGTCCATATACTCACAATCTATCTGGGGATCAACATTATTCATATACTTGAGCATGTTAGATTTCATGTTTAATACAAAGTTAACAATTTTCACAAATCCATTTTTAGGTTTTAAATTTGAATAATCCAGCCTTTTCAAAGCTCGTATTGTCATGTAATTCCTTTCACCAAAGTCTTTATCTTCTATTCTGTTCAAATTATACTTAGCTGGTTGATAATTATCAATATTTATAGACTTTTCATACCAATTCTTAGCATTTTCATAGTCATTCTTTAAATGGTAGGCTTTACCAATCAAATAATATATCTCTGCCATATAATTAACCTCTAGACCTTTAAGATCACTTATTTGCTTGTCTAAGTCTTTCAATTCTTCAATAGACTTTGATATCTTCGTAATTCTAACATCAATATTGTTCTCATCTTCATATTCTGTTGTTTTTCCTATTCTATATAAAAAATTTAAATTTGATTCACTATTAAATTTTGACCAGTTTTTTGAACTTTCATAACACAATTTTTTTTCACTGAAATTATCAGTGAGTCTGTTCAAATCATGTCCTGAGAATTTTGTAGTTTTATTCTGTTTTAGATTGACAACACTTCTTAAAAATTCATAATCTTTGCTTTCACCGTTTATTTCTACCGCAATATCATGTTGAAGATTTAAAGCAATTAAAGCTACGTTATATTTAGGATGGGTTGGTATCAAATTTAGCAATCTAAATGATTCATTCTTCTTAAACCTAAATAAGTAAACTAAATCCATAATCTCTTCATCAGAAGGCCCAAAGTCAATCAATTTATTATAAAGATTCTCAAATTTAATACCTTGTGGCAAATTGTTAATGTCTATGTTGTAAACTTCATTATTCGACAAATTTATTGTATGAGGCATTAATGGCAAATTTTTAAGTGAAAAATGTTTGCAAAAGTAAAAATTTTCAAAAAAAATGATTTTTTTTAAATATTCTTTTTTAGAATTTATAAACTTAAACAATATTGTATTTTTACATAAAATACTTAATATAATAAAATCTTATTGTATTATAACTCTAAATGTGACATTTTATCTCAATAATATAAATTTTTAAAATATTATAACAAATATTTGAAAATTTTATTACAAATTATTTGACAGTTAGAAAATATTTTTAAGTATATAAAATTATTACAACATATTCAATAATTGCATTGAAATGGATTTATTAAATCATTTTTATAAATCTTATTAATTGAGATGTCATAACATCAATAAAATTTAAGATTTGATATTTTTATTGCAATATAAAATATTTATTTTGAGTTTGACCTTTAACATAGCACTAATATCAGTGATTTTAAATAATGACATTTGTATAGAATAATAATGTTATAAATTAAATTATTAAACAAATATAAATGCTTACTTGTCTTTACATCTCTAAGTTTTAATACAAATGTCAGTCAATATGTGTTTTCTACAATCGTGATATAAGATTTCATTCCTTGTTTATTTATTTTAAAAATATAATAAAAGGAAAATTTACATTAAAACTATTACTGAAAACTTAACTTAATTGTAATCTTAAATTTGTCAATATTTAAAATTTATTTATTTTTATTATAAAAATTTTTACCTATGAAAACATATAAAAACTTTCAAATGAAGTGCTTTAGATTCATTATAATATACACTTAAGAATATGAAGATATGTATGTGTTTGTAAGGATTGTCTAATCTGGAATGTTTTAATTTTGAATTAACCTGCTTCATCTCGTTTAATTAAAATAAGTATATAGCAAGTTATATAAAGATTTTCATGATACTTTATAAACATGGAGAATATTGAGATATATTTTATTCTTTAAATTTTGAATTATGATTTGGTTGTCTTAGTAATACAATTATAATTATAATAATGGTTATAAAAATATAATTAGTCAATAAGAATTTTATATTAATTGAGTTTTTATTCACTATATTGGTACATGATATTCATTTATTTTAAAAAATTGAAAAATATTGTAAGTGTCGCCTTCTTTTTCGACATGACATATAATATGTGTATAAATACAAAGATTAAAATTAATAACTAATTAAATAACAGTTTTTTCAATTGTTTTTATAACATACAATGTGTTTGATTATTCATAAAGCGTTTACTGTATAAGTGAAATTATTTAAAAAATCAAAATGTTTAAATTAGAACATAAGATTTGTTATGTTGTTGAATGAGGTTTCTCAAATAGAAATTTTTTTACTTTATTTTATGTTCAGAATAATTTGTTTTTAAAAACCTTTTTTTATCGTGATTATTAAAACAGTTATTCATTTAAGAATCGTTATTAAGTTTAAATATACTTAGTAAGTAAATGAAATCATTTTCTTATACATACTTTCTTAGGAACAACTACTGACGGTTGTCTTAGCGACATATATCTGATATGTCACTACCTTTCCTGGTTGTATGAGTTTTATTAAACTTTTCATCATAATTGACAAAGAAGAGAGAAGAATACAAAAACATGTATAACTTTAAACAAACAATCGAATATATATTCGTCTTACGACAACTTAAATATCTAATACCTTCGGTCTCCGACGATACCATTAGTTCTCGATATTTTTTGTTTTAAAATATTATAAAACTAAAATCGAGAGTAAAACTGGGTTTAAAGGAATAAAGTTTACTAGTATTTTCATGATTTACTAAATACCTATAAATTAATATGTAATAGTGATTCTTTAAATAAAAACGATATAAAATAAATGCTGCTTAAAATAGATTCTTGAAGTTGACAAACCATGCACGACATGTAAATCTGTGCTTTCTATTAATTCTGATACCTCTAAAACCTTTGGGTTCCACTATTATTGCAAGAATTGTAAAAATGGGTATGATATTAGGAGAAGAACAGTCTTAAGTATGACAAGGATCAAAGTCACTGAAATATTAAGAATAATAGCACTTTTTGCTGATAAACTTCAGGCGTTTCGAATATCGAAGGAAATTAAGATCTCTCGTAAAACGGTTGCTAAAATAATAACCATTGAGAGAGTAAAACTTAAAGAAAATAATGATAACTTTTTAGTTTGTTTTAGTGATTCCAGTGTAGTCGAAATTGACGAATCTCTTATAGCTAAAAATTTGAAAAAATGTTATTGGAAGGGTTGTCGACCAATAATGGGTTTTTAGGGCAGTTATAATATATGAGAGAGTGTAAGGTTATTGTTGAAGACGATTGAACATCGTGATAAAAATACTCTTGGCTTTAATTATAAGTAATTTACTGTTAGAAATGCAACTTTTATAAGTGATTCATGGCCTGCTTACATGTCATTCCTTGGTGAAGATGACACATATGTTCAAAATGCGGTAAATCACTTAACCAAACTTGTATATTCAATGAACAAGGAAGTGTATATCTAAACGATCGAATGAACCTTGATTTGATGTAAAATTGTTTTCTAGCAAAAACTATAGGAAAAAGAATTGTATAGAACTATACTTAAGCAAATTTGTTTTTAAGAGGAACAACAAGGCTTGTCAAGGATTGACTTATTTGGTTTACTGTATCAATAATTTTTAATATTTGTAAAACCAAAAAAACTGTGAATTTTCTAGTCAAATTAACAAAAAATCTATGTGAATTTATTATTTTTTGCTTTCTCCTTTTTTATAAAAATAATGATCATTATTTATGAGACTTTTTTGTTTTTGTTTAAAAATGAACTTAAATGTGGGGTTATATTATCATTATGCAATATTATAAATGTCAAAAAAACTCATAAAACAATAATATATTAAAATTATTAGAACGCAAACCCACAAAATAATAAATTAAAATAGATTTTTTGTTTAATTTTCAATTTTAAATCATATTATTTTTTAATTTAATAATCGAAATTTTTATTATATTTTGTCTTTTTTATATTAATCACAGCAAAAAATAATTATAAAAATATATTGTGACCTATTAATTCCTTGGATCCTGTTATTACCCTCGAGTTCACCAAAAATAATATTATAATTTAAACGTGTATTTAATGCTTTATACATTAAGTCATTCTGATGTGTTCAGTTAAATTTTTAATTTTTTGTTTTCATCATTCTGTGTCTATATATGTGTATTTTGTATTATGTTTATTTTACATTAAATTTTAGTGATGTTCTGTTTTGCCATTAAAAAATATATTTTATATCAAGTAGAAAAGCTATGAATATATTCTCTCGTGCTCTCTTAGATCTTTTTCAACAAAAAACTTTTTATGATTTAAAGGTACGTGGTGACATTCCTCTCTTTTATAATATTTTAACTTTTGTCTCTAACCATGATCTCTAAATATTTTTAAGTATGTGATCCGGTTAAAGGATTAATAAATTTCGTTAACGATTTACTTTCTAATAAACATAGCCCAGATCTGATAGATTTGAATATGTGGGCCACTCATTCGAAAAAAAAATAACCCATCTTTGAATAATAAGTAGTTAAGGTTGACATATCCGGTTTTTTACGTAAAAAATCTTTTATCATTACCTTTCATTAGACCAAACCATCATAAGGCATCTACTCTATTGCAATGATTCCTATTGTTTTCAACCCAGCTTCATTATCCACCATCAAAATTCTTTCATTCCCTCTGAACATTCTTACTCTGGTAGGTTTTTTACACCCAAGAAACTTAGAATCATCTATTAAAAAGTGAATGTTCTATTGTTCCCATCATTTTATACTAATTTGATACCGAAATGATTTCTGGCAAAATTTTCTAAACAGCTCAAAATCTGCAAATAGTATCAATATATCGCCCGGTTAATTTATGTACAATTTCATATGGTTTTTCCATTGTAAATTGAATACAAGTTCTATTATATCACAAATGTTAAGTTTCTTTTTTAAACCCACATTTAAATCTAAAGGATTAAAATTTTAATAGTAATATCAATAAATCAATACGTTTGGAAAATATTATTTTTTCATTTAAACGTATTAATTATATTACCTTTTCAATTTCCCCTTTATTCTTTTAATCCTATTCTGCAAGATTACATGTTCGTATATTATCGATATCATTTAATATATCATGTTCTTTAAGGGATTCTAAAGCATTTTCTTCATTGCTAATAATAGTATAAAACTCTTCAGCTAATATAATAAAGGGTTTTAGTTCTGATATATATTTAATAATAGTATTTACAAAAGCAATTCAAATTAGTTTTTAATGTTTTGAAGTGATAAGAAAAAATAACATGCAATTATATAATAAATTTTAAAAGTTTTTATTATTTGCTACTATTTTTATTTAAATAATTTATTTAGATATAATAGAGTTTTTATTTTATTTCATATCTAAAATTTTATTTAAAACACAATTACATAGCAACAATTATTCAGATCGCAAAACAGAACAGCCCCAAATTTTTTGTTAGAAATTTATGAGAAATATTAAAATTAAATAAATTTAATTAAAATAGGAAATTTATGATTATAAAACTATTTATGATGCTTTTCATATACACTTTTAGGTATTTTGTATATTTTTCTAACTCTGTATAAAATAATCACTGTTACAACAACTCTATTACGTTCTAATAGACTCATTTTTGTTTTAAGTTTTTATACTTCTTGATATTGTTATTTAGCGCTTATTTACGCCTTTTTAATTTATAATTAAACCCCACCATCCCAAATTGTGATATATCTATAACTAATATAAAGAATATAAAATATATAATCTTAATCATGATAAACTACTTATAAAAAGGTTATATCTTAACAATAGTTGAATTGATATTATTTTGTGACATTAACTGAGGAAAATTAATATTTTACCATTAATTATAAATATTTATATCATTTACACTAATATTAATTTATATAACACAATGCCTAATATCAATCATATAAAATATTGATATGACTATCATAATTATAATTGTAAAGGAAAACCTATAAATAATCATTCATTTTTTAAAATATGATCCAATAGTTTCATCCCATTCTCAACAAATTCTTTATATGCTTCCAAATCAATCTCTTTCCTTTCAATCTTATCATTTCCTTCCAATATATGATTAATTCTGTCTAGGCAGCTCTTGATTTCTTCAATTAGTTCATCCATTTGATTAACTATTGTATCTTTATCTGAATCTCTCTGTATGACACCAACAGACGTAAAATAAAGGAAAATTAAGTGATTACACTCATTTTGAAGCAGCTCCAAATCTATCATGAAATTTTTTACACAAAAAAATTTTTACCCAATGTCACAAGAATTATTCGTTGAATTAGGAAGAGTTGTAAAGCCAAGAATGAAGAACATGAGACAACACTCCGCCGTCGTTACTGGTATTATTGATGATAAATTTATCGTTGTACTTAAGCAAGATAAGACCTCTGAGATTCTTACTGTACAAGATATTGTCTTAGTTGATGAGCTATTGGATGTCAATAATATCCCTGCATCATTCTTTGAAGCACCTGTTGCTGTTAAGAAGACAGACTTCGACCTATTTATGGAAAGGAAACATGCTGAAATCCGTTCAGAGATCATTGGTCAGAAATTTAAACAATAAAACTTATTTATATTTTTATAAACAAATTCCATGTTGAGCTGCAAAGAAAATTTTTTTTTGATTCTTGAATTAAAGAAGCTACAGCACTGTCAGTTCAGCTTAGACACCTTTGTAATGTACAAGAAAGACAGCCAACTCGTTGGTTATACATTTTATAATAAGCTGTTGTATGAGTTTGTTATATCATACAAATGTTATACATTTCAAACTGAAAATATTATAAATTCAGATTTAAAGTTGCATATTCAAGAAATTGAAGAGTTGATCCGGCTTAAGATGTTTGGAAATGGTAAGGTAACAATTGAAGGTGACTACAATACACCCTTTATGGCTTTTAAAAATATAATAAATAAAGAACGGTAGTTTATTTTGAGTGTCAAATATTTTATTGATTCCTCTGAAACCAATCATTGAAACATAAAAATGAAAATGTTTCACAACTTGATGGATGGAAACGAGAAAAGGAGAGAAAGAAAGAAGGATGCATACATAGAGAGAGAAGAATTTGACAGTAGACAAGGTAATTCGGTAGATGATGATGCTTATGGATACGCAGCAGACTTTCTAGAGGGTAACATATTTTTTAGCAAGCCATTTAATAACTATCAAGAAATACATGATGAACATAATGATATATTCAATCCACCCTCTAAAATACCTAACAATAATACTAAAGCAAATAATAATAATAATAATAATACGAATAGTAACGATATAATCAGTAAATTTAAAGCATATAAAAACTCTGTTAAGGTTGATGTAAATAATAAAAATGATGTAAACAATGGAATTTTAGCTAATCATAATGAATACCAAAAAAGAGTTAAAAATATTTATGATAATGAAACATCTAATGTAAATAGTGATAATAACATAAATAACAATAAACTTATGAGTCCTTCAGATCCCAACGACCACATAAATACCAGAATGTGTTTGAATGATGTACTAAGTAGTGATATGGATAAAGAGCGACTTATGTTTTTTAAAAGGAATAAATATAAAGAACAAGGCCTACAAGAGAATATACATATGCTTCAAAATAATCATTTTGTTGATAACCAAGGCATATTTATTAATCAGGAGTTAAAGATGCGGCAAATGGAGGCGGCAAGAAGATCAATTAACAGAGAGGTAGATGAAAAGAGAAACTACACTGTGACTGAGATTCAGAGTATGCAATCAGCAATGCCTCCGGTGCCCAAATCGAATGTGCATATACCAGTAATGGGTGAGGAAGCACTGAACAACAGAAAAATTTTATATAGAAATCCTGGTGAGGAAAATCATACTTGGATCAGTAGAAAGAAGAGACGATCTAATCCTATGGTATGGCATTATTTTAAAGGCTCAGAGAAGGTGCATCCTTCTAAGCTTTCCAGTCTTGAATTTGTAAAAGGGAAGGCGAGCTCAAATAATACTTTGCTGCCTGTTGTTATTGGTTCAAATAAGCCTCTTACTGATGAACATGTAAAAATTATAGAAAATTTTAAACAGGAAACAACGAATATAGATCAAGAAAATATAACGGTACATCAACTTAAGATGATTATGAAAGAGTTTGGATTGAATCACACTGGAAAAAAGCAAGAATTAATTATGAGATGTAAGAATACGTTGGACTGTTTAGAGAAGATGGGTAAGCCGACCGTTGATACCAAAAAGGAGCCATCTACTACACCTAAGGAAGAAGAAAAAAAGGAACCAGAAAATTTAGAATTTTGTTATTTTTAATAAATAATTTATTAAATTTAATTTACTGTAGTATTTTTAGAAGAGAATGATTATTTTTTATATTGAAATAAACATGTATTGTATTACACAAAATAATAAGACAGCAGATTTAAAGAATGATAACTAACATAAAAACTCTTTAGTGTTAATTTTTAATTTAAGTATCGTAAAATTAGACATTTTTTAATACAATTTCATAACTGTTAACGTTTAATATTGGAAATATTAGAAAAACTGTGTATGTGCGGCCATAGCAGAATCAAGCTTGTATGTAAAATGACAGTATTTCATAAAATAATAATAAATCTGTTTATTATGTCAAATATACCCATCTATAAAAAATAAATAACCGAGTAATAGAGACTAGAAATCTCTTCGATTACTTTTCATTTCCTACAAAAAGATAAAAATTAATCAGTATGGTTAAAATAAACGGATCAAGACCAAAAACTGGAATACGTCAACAAGGAAGAAAAGGAAGTGATGATAGCAAATATACACTTATCGTGTTTTTATAAAATGGTGAAAGTAAAAAATTAAAGACATCTACTGTAGGGTTTGATACCAGCTAGATTTAATACTTTTCAAACATCATTCATCTTTATTTTCAAGATCTAGAAGTAGCCTTATTTGCTAATACGGGGAGATGTCTATATATTGTTAGTTAGAGTTAAAAACGTTTCTCTTATCCCTTCGCATTTCTCTAACCTGTTATAGTTCGATCAAAATAGTTTCCACGTAAAGGTTCGAATCCTACCAAAACAACAAATATTATTAAAATTATTATTTTTTAGAATATAATTTTATTTACTGTTTTCCAATCTTAGCACTCTTCAATATAATGGCAGAATATTCTTCATTTCCAACGGATTTAACCATTTTCTCTTCAGGAGAGCTGATAGAAGAATCATTGAATGACTTTTTGATTGCCTGTGCTATTTTGGACTTCTTATCGCGCCCAGGAAGCAATCTTGCTTTATATTTAAGACTTTTAACTATCGAATAAGGTGCGGCAACAGGAAAGCAAAATTCAGCATCTTCACTAAAATTATATGAAAAGTTATCATTTCCATAAAAAATAAGTGTCACTCCGTACTCCAGTCTGGGAGGATACACAAATGTTTTATTTTTAACAATAAATCCTCCTTTTTTCAAATATTCACCACTCGGTGTAGTTTTTGACACTGATGAATAATCAGTGCAATATACTTTTGATACTAAATTGTCATCCCAACTCTTGGAATAACACATAGCACATGCTGCTGCCTCCTTGATATCAGGCAATGATTCATCATAGGCTGTATTTGTAGCAACAACTACCGAACCCCCATGAACATCACAATGGAAAAATAGATCATTTGAAGTGAAATGCTTTTTGATTATAGTTTCATTTTGAGTAGCATCTTTACCACTAATAACTAGCTTATTATTGCTTGTGAAGAAGAAGTTGAACTTCTCAAACCAAAAATTCTTTCTTTTTTGCTTAGTAAATTCAACTTTTTCAGGTACTTTGACTTTTTCACGTGCAACTTTGGTTTTGGTTATTTTTTCATTAAATTTTTTCTTTTTTGCAAATATCAAATTAATATTTTTAGATAAATTTAAATTAAAATTAAGTTCCTGTAGCAGGTTCTTTTCTAGTTCTACAACCACCGTTCCTTTTAGGAATGAATAATCTTTGATTGCTAAGCTTACAGCGTTGCCTTTCTTGTTCTCTCTATTCCTAAATTCTTCAAAGTCTTCCCATCTTAATTTATTCTTTTTTGATTTAGAAAGAATATCCAATATTCTTTCATAAAAGTCACTATGTTCGTTAAGAATGTCGATTTTGTGTTGTAAAGTATCTATTTGATCATCAAGTTTAACTATGTAGCTGGATTGAGCCTGTACAATCTTTTCTTCTTTAAGTTTTTTGTTGATTTTCTTCTTTTTAAAAAAATGATGCAAACACATATTAAGAGAGTCAAAGCTTAAAGAATTACCAGCTTTGAACAGCTCATCTTGGTCGTAGAATTTAAATTCAAAACATTTTTGATTTTCTTGACCTTCAGCCAAGGGGGAAATAGAAATATTTGATAAATGCTCAGGAAGATCATAATTTTCTTTAAAACGTGCAGTTACCTTCTTTATGGGTACTAAATCTATTGGTTTTGTGTTCTTATCATATTTAAAAGAGTAAAATACATCAGGTTTACCACCTTTTAGTTTAAGTTCACCATAAAAGCCCAGATTATGATAATCACTTGGTTTATGATTAGCTATAAACTCTTTTTCAAATGGTAAATTATCAACATCACTAAGATCAAATTCTATGGGATTAAATATATATTTTTCACCCTTCCGTATTTTAAGTTCGTTAACTGTTCTTGTAAGCTCCAAAATGACGCAGTTCTCGTCTAAAACCAGCATATTACCCCCTGAAAAGAACTCTATGACTATTTTTCTAGTAGAATCGCCCACCTTTACATCAATAATGACGATTCTATCATCTGTAAATTGTTGTATAGTAATTATCTTTAAATTTCTAAGCAATTCTCTTAACTTTTTACAGATATGTGTTAAATTTCCAGATTCAACCATATCCGTCAGATGAATTCTAACGCCTGGTTCTACGAGTAAAATCTCAGAAGAGCTAAATTTAAAGAAGAAAGACTTATTATTTGAATAAATATTCTGTATAAACCTGCCTTCTAGAAATTTTAACTCATTTATAACAGCTTTAATGTCTAATATAGACATTTTTTGTTTCATGGAAATATTTTTATAAAAAATACATAAAGGAAAAAAATTTGTATCTAAACCATGCTTAAGACATGATATATTATATACATATGCTAATCAAACATTATTACAATTTTTATTTATGAACAAGGAAAATATATTTCACCCATAACATCAAAACAAACAAATTTAATTAATATTTATGGTATTTCGAATAAACTATAAAATTTATTTGATATTTAGCCTAACTAACTAATATTTTAATGTTTTTAATCAATTTTTAAAGTTAAATTTTGTAATAATTAATGAGATAGTCTATACATTTAATAAAAAATAACTAAAATAAAGATAATCTTGTAGCTTAAAAAAAGTTTTAAAAAAAATTGTTGAAAAAAATCTCCAAGGCTGGAATCGAACCAGCATCCATCGGGATCTACTTCTTTTACAGCCGAACGCTCAACCACTGAGCTACTTGGAGTTGTAAAATAAATTATAAACAATTATATTTTATTAAGAAATGTTTTAAAATATAAAAACTAAATAATTTATAGAACTGATTTATATTTTGATTTTATAACATATATAATAAGAACCTTTTGTATTTTTATATAAAAACATAAAATCATTGTATTATATCAGTAAGAATTTTATATTTAACATGATGCTTTTGAAGAGGACTTGAAGACTCTCTTTATTATTTTAAAATTGTTGATCATTTATAGCTTTATATAGAATGAATTAAGTAAATATACATATTTTTGTCTAAATATGAATGGTAAGTGTGATAATGTAGGTAATAAAACGATTATAGTAATAAAATGTATGTCCTTTATCATTTATACTGTTTTTTCTCTTATTTATTATCACAGATAAGATTCAAAAGAAAATTTTTTGGATGGACGAAGTCAAAGTCAATTTTATAGGAAAAAAACAGCAAATATTTGAAACTGCGCCCAAAATCTTTCATAATGGTAAGTTACATCCTTATTATTACGTAGGTGACCTTTATAACACATATTCAAAGCTATTTAAGCAAATTTCGATTGAAAGCTTTGAAAGAGCACTTAAAGAAATAAAAGATATTTGTTTAGTTAGATCTCATAGCATCATCAAAGGCGTTGTATCACACAAGAAAGATTTCAACAAAGCCATAATTAATAAGATAGTAGGATCAGATGACCCTCTCTTCTCTGGTGATTCAGAATCAGAAGAAATCGTTAAGCAGCTCAGACCATTATTTAAATCACCTTACCAAAATGAACCTGTAAAAAATAACAGATTAAAATCTTTCAACAATATCAAAAATGATATTGTTGAATCATATGAGGATGGGGTTGTTTGTCCTGTGACGTGTCTTAATCTAGCAATGTGTCGTACTCAAGGGCAGATGTTTAACTATAAAACAGCACCTTGTGATAAATTTGATCACAAGCATCGAACCTTAACAAAATATTTACAATGTTGCAAAGACATACTTGAAATCAAAGTCTATAAAAATTCATATGCTATTTTAAAACAAAGGGAAATTACCAATAGAAGAAGGAATAAGTTATTTGTTGATCTAAATGATGTGAAATTTAGATATTCTGTTGAAGTAATGAGTGTTAACATGTTTGCTATCAAATTTACGGTTCCTTATGACGATTTTCTTTCTCTATTTGAGGAAATGTATCATATCAAATTTTCTGATTTGGTGGGTAGTAATCCTAAAAAGTTCATAGATGAGCTACAAAGTCCTAACTTTATACTGATAAACAATGATGGTGTGTTTTCTGCATCTATAACACCAACCAATGATCAAGGATATGCATTATTTGGTGATAAGACAGTTCATGAGAAAATCATCAGAATGGAAAGAAATTTAAAGTCATTTGAAAGCGTAGAAAGTACTAAAATCAACATAAACATTCCCTGTGAAAAGATTTTTGGAGAATTTGCTCATTCTAAGTACGTTGATTATAATTTACCAAAAATGGTTCAAGAAAGTTTTGTATTTGGTGGGAATGATAAGAAATCAGAAATATGGGCTTTAAGTAGAGTCAATGTAAATTTTGATGATTGTAGTGCGTTCTTTAAATAAAATGGTTAATTATGATTGAATTTGAAGTGTTTTATTAAAGTATTACGTGATGTTTAATGCTGCCTTTTTTTTATAAATTATGTATATAAATTTAGAAAACAATAAAATCGCTCCTGTAACTCAGTGGTTAGAGTGCGGTACTTATAAGCTGCTAAGCTATGCTGAATGACTAAGTCATGCCGAAGCCGCGAGTTCGAATCTCGCCTGGAGCATTTTTTATATAATTTTTTTTTTTAGAAATTTTTATTTATTATTGACGTTTAAGATTTATTGGTTCATCAAAGTAAAATTTATTTTCAAAACTTTTAGTAAATTATTTATTACTAAAATGTGAATTATTTAACAAATAACTTATGAAATATGATTTCTTAATTTTATTTCTCAACCAATCAATATTTAAATAAAATAGATTTAAAACAAAAAAAATATTATGGGCTCTTTGATTTCTAGAATTAAGCAACCTAAGAAAGTACTTATTTTAGGTGAAAAGAAGAGTGGTAAGACGCTTATGTTCATACAAATACATCATATGATGAATCATGTGGTTCCTAAACAGAAATCTAGCTTTTTTAACACTAGTAGTATAAAAAATGCTGTTTTATGGGATATGTCAGGTAATGATTCGATGATTAGATGCTGGCCTTTGTATTTTGACAATACGAGTGGTATTATTTTTATTTTTAGTTCAAATTCATCATTTAGGATGATAAAAGAGCTGGCATATAGGAAAGAATTGAGAAAATGTGCATTTCTGGTTGTTTTTACACATAGATTTGATAAGATTGATGAGTTTAAGGCTAAAATATGTAAAATGATGGGTAGAAGATATTTAATGATCATGGATGAAGCAGGAAAGCAGGAGATTAAGCACGGATTTGAGTGGATATGTAAGGTAGGAGGAAAATATAGAAATTTATAAAAATAAAATAATATTTTTGATTGTTTAAATTCTAGGTTATGTTAGGTTAGGTTATGTTAGGTTAGGTTAGGTTAGGTTAGGTTAGGTTAGGTTAGGTTAGGTTAGGTTAGGTTAGGTTAGGTTAGGT
>JAOXFI010000057.1:0-40521 GCA_029232285.1 Agmasoma carcini (nom. nud.) | reverse complement strand
TGACTAACTAACTAATCTAGACTGACTAACTAACTAATCTAGACTGACTAACTAACTAATCTAGACTGACTAACTAACTAATCTAGACTGACTAACTAACTAATCTAGACTGACTAACTAACTAATCTAGACTGACTAACTAACTAATCTAGACTGACTAACTAATATTTATATTTTATAAAATTAATATTAGACATAACCATCATCTTAAAAATATTTTACTAAATTTTTTTAGTCATTTCTTTCCATGAGAATTCTTATTACTTCAGATAATCACTTAGGCTTTAAAGAAGGTGATTTAATAAGAGGTGACGATTCTTTTAACACATTTGAAGAAATACTCAATCTTTCAATATCAGAAGATGTAGATTTTCTTATACAAGGAGGTGATCTATTTGATTCAAATAAGCCTTCTAGAAACACTCTCAATAAAACTTTCAAATCACTAAAAAAATATTGCTTAGGAAATAAAAAGAATTTTATTTCTAACATACCCCTCAACCATGATAATCCTTATTTAAATATTGGACTACCCATCCTTGCCATTCATGGTAACCATGATGATCCTAGTGGGCACAATTATGTATCAGCAATGGACATTCTAGAGAGTTCAGGATACGTTAACTACTTTGGAAAGGTTAAAGATGTTGATAACATTGAAGTTACTCCTATTTTGATCAAAAAAGATAATTTCAAAATTGCTTTATACGGAATTGGCTATATTAAAGACAGAAGAATATACAAAACTTTTTCTTCAAATAAAGTCAATTTTATAAGGCCAAATGAGCCTGGCAATTTCTATAAAATTCTTGTTGTTCACCAGAATAGAGCCTTTAGGCATGAAGAGTATCTTCCTGAAGATTTTATTGATCCTTTCTTTGATTTAGTAATATACGGACATGAGCATGCAAGCGAGCATGTAAATCATAGAAACTTTCAAGTAATACAAGTAGGAAGCTCAGTAAGAACTAGTTTAGTACCTTTTGAAAGTGGTAACAAATACGCATACATTTTAGATCTATCAAAAGATAATACAATCTCTAGACATCAGCTTAAGACTGTAAGACCTTTACATATTCAACATTTGAATATTACAAACAAAGAAGACGAAGAAAATGCTATTAGAAAGGTTGAAAGCTTCTTGAATAATCAAAACAAAGGAAGCATAAACGATATGCTTCCTTTGTTTAGATTAAAGATAGATTTGGGTGAAGGTTTATCAATAAATAAACATGAAATAATGAAATTGATAGAACCAAAAATAGCCAATCCTAATGATCTTATAAAGATAGTAAGGAAGAAAAACAATGAAGATAAACAAAAATACACTCTTAAGCAACGAGGTGAGATATTTGAAATGTTTTTATCAATTTTAAACAACCAAAACTTGTCAACATTTATCCCTGTGAAGGTTGTTGATGGACTTAAAGAATTTGTAGAAAAAGACAGTAAAGACGCTTTCATAGCCTCCTTTAATTCGTATATGGAGCAGATCATGAATCATGTTGATTATTGTAACACTGATACACAAAATATTGAAAATGTAATTAAGCATGCAAGAGATATGATAATTATTAATGAATCAGTTGAAGAGGGATCTGATTGTGATGATGCTAAGCGATTGAAGACTCATGAGAAGGATATTAAGGATTTTCTTGATGGTATTAGTTTGGACGAGGATGATCTTGATGATATTATTGATGATAAAGAAAATATAAAAAATTAAATTATTTTATTGAAAGATTTTTATCATTAAGAGGTGATAAGAATAATTATTATTGAATAAATATCATATCTGACAATATAATTATTATTATTAATAATATAGATGCTCTCCATCTAATTTTAAATAATTCATATCTAAGTGTATTTTTTAAATTTATTATTTGGTATGCAAATAGAGATTAACTAATATTAAATTAAAATATATAATTTACCGATTGATGTGTAAAGTTTGCAATTGGATAGAGAACTCTTGTAATTAATATTGTAAATTTTGTTCTTACACCAGTGTGAATAATAAAAAAATATTTATATTTTCTAAAAAAAATTTTACCAAAAATGAGAGAACTAAAATATCATGAACAGAAATTGCTAAAGAAAGTCAATTTTTTGGAATACAAGAATACTAACACAACAAGAGAACATTTAGTCACTGCAAAATACTTATTAAAGGACAGAAATGAATATAAAAACTATAATAGAATCGTTGGTAAGATTATAAAACTTTCACATGCTCTCTCTAGACTCGGTGATGAAGATCCTGTCAAATTATTCTATTCAAAAAAGTTAATAGATCTTTTGTCTAGGGTTGGCATCATTAAGGATAGAAAATTAATAGATTGCACTAAAGTTAGCGTTTCTTCCCTATGTAAAAGACGAATAGCAATGATCGTTAAAGATAAGAAAATGGTTCCTGATTTGAATAATGCGGACAGATTCGTACAGCAGGGCCACGTGGTGCTTGGCTCTAGGGTTGTAAGTGATACATCAAGACTTGTTAGTGTTGGGATGGAAGACTTTGTAACATGGGCGGATAACTCTAAAATCAAAAAGAAACTGGACGAGTTTAACGAAGAATACGACGATTTTAATTATATTTAAATTTATTAATTTTTTTATATTTGATGGTTGATTATTTTAACTATGATTGATGGCATTGGTTAGTCATATTACATATTTATAATATCAAGCTTACTCTTTAGCTTTAATATTTTCAATATTACATATGATTATCTGAAGTTAAACTCTTTATTTACTCCTTGATCAGTCATGGTTGATTCTGTTTGAGGGTTTATATAGTTATTGATCATCTTAGACCTGTCAGTAATATCCATTGTTATATCAGAGCACACAACAGATTACAATTAAGCTTATTCTTTAGCTCTGATATTTTCTATTAAATAAAAAATTTTCAATAGTGTGTGTGATTTTTAAATTTTAAAATAAACAAACATTTTTTACAAATTGCAATATAAAAATTTATCCAAGTAATGGAAAGAGACTTTGAATCGTATCTTGAAAAGAATGTGATCATTTTAACTCGTGATAACAGGTATTATGGTGGTGTTATGAAGTCTTTTGATCAGTTTAACAGTGTAACTCTTAATTTCTCAGTTGAACACATATTTTTAGATGATGAATATTCTGAGAGACGAACAGGATTGATCGTTATTAGAGGGGAATCTATAGTTATGATTGGAATAGGTACATTAAATACATATTCGCTTAGAAAGGTGGACTTTAAACAGCTTTCAGAACGAATAAAGATCACTGAATAATAAAAATTTTAAGTTGAATAAAATAGTTCATATATCAATAATAAAAGGTTAATTAATTAATTTATATCGAATAATATACTCAATACTATATATAAATTGTTATTTTAACATTTTCCTTGATCAAACTCTACAAATTTAAATTATCAATCTTTTCATTGTTTTTATATATTGTTATGAAACATTGTTTCATAAACATTTTTTAACAATATTGAATATAAAAAACATGTTTGAAAACCTTGGCCTTATTCTTTTAGGATTCTTATTATTCCCTATCATATATAGTTTAATTCCTTATCAACCTTTGAATCTCAATGCCAGACCTAGAACAAAGATAAGATCACTACCAAAGGTTTCATTAACAGAGAACGTCAAATCCAATCTTATAAAATCACTGGAAGAAACTAGAGACACTTCTTGGCTAAACATTCTCATTCAACGCATATTTATAGAAGCAATTCAAAATTATAATTTCTATACAAAAATCAAAAATTCACTTTATAGAAATTTTGGTGCAATTTTAAAAACAAAACTCATAAAAGACATCAAAATAAAGAATTTAGAACTGGGGACAGAGGCACCATATATCAATTCAATCAAGGTCTTAACCCAGGAAGAGTTTACAAAAATGATAGAATATCCATATGAGTTAGAATCTATTGATCTAAACAAATTATCAGATAATCTTCAAAATGAAATTAAAAAAATAAACTACTCGGAACTATTAGATCAGAACATAATCGATGAGGGTGACTATACACTTGGAATAGATGATCTACCAGAGCTTGTGAATCAGAAGACCTCTAAAGAGAAAATAAAACCGACAATCGAATTCATTGATGGGGAATCACTACCAACAAACAATAACGATATTGATGATTCAAAATTATTAGATATCTACAAACATACATATTTTTTACTTAATACTAAATATAATGGTGGTTTTAGAGTATCTCTTGAGATAGAACTAAGCTCTAAGGTATCTGTCAGCTCAAATATAATATTAAAGGGCTTTGAAGGATACGCTGTTCTGAAAGTACCATCTGATATTTATAATACAAGATATGAGATATGCTTTCCAAATGATCCAAACTTTGAAATTATGGTTGATTCTGGTATATTCACAGCAAATCAAAAAATATTATTCCAGAAAAGTCTAAGTATTTTCATAAAAAAGGCAATAGTGTATTCTTTGCGTAGAACCTTCATATACCCCAACTGGAGCTCATATCTTCACTTTTTTGTTCCTTCACAAAAGGAAATCAATCATCTGCCCAATCAAATATCAATCTCAAATATATCAGAAGCTGAAATGATAACAGATAAAATACTATCATATATGGATATGGACTATAAGGTTGATTATCAAGGACCAGCTGTCCATAGGACACTAAATACCAAAATCAATGGTAAAATGAAGCTAGAAAGTTATTCTTTTACCATTCCTAAATTTATAGAAGGTATTCCTAAGAATTTCTTTCTATTTCAAAAATTGAATGTACAGGAATCGAAACTAATGAATAGGTGCTTTGATCTGTCTATTTTTGAAGGTGTATTATCTAAATTCTGTGAATTAAGGGTTAGATACCAAAAGAATAACCATTCATTGGTTGTATTAATGTTCGATAACACTGAATATGATTTTGTAAGAATTATTTTTGACAATGGCGTCATCTTTCAACGTAATTCTGAAAGTTCACCTGAATTTTTCTGTTTTAGAATTAAGTTCTCTGTATTAGAAATTTTCAGTTGTAATCTCTCAAAGGATTTTGATTTTACACAAAAAAGAATAGAAAAACTCAAGAAAAGAATACATCATGAACCTTTGTCTCTTCTGGGGTCTAATCTATTGTATAAATTCATGCATCTTAGACGTAAAAACAATTTTCTACCTCAATCAAGAAATTTTAGCAATAATGATGAAGAATTTATAATAGAATCAGAATTGAAATATATTTTCGAGAATATAATTGAAAATAAGCTTAGTAAATTTATAAGTGAAGATTATTGCTTTAATCTGACAAGTGAGCAGTTAAAAGAGCTGATAGATGACTGTAACGTAAGATGCAAGCTATTTACAGAGTCTGGTCAAATTCTTAATGTCTATCAAGAGGATTATAGCATATATGCAATTATCATTGAAGATTATAGAGTAGATAACAAATTGAATGGTAATTCTAGTATGAATGAAACCGTAATTTATTCATATAAGAAGGAGATGCATTTGATTGATCTAGATATTGAAAGGGATTTAGCTTATATATATTTAGTTGAGCCTTTAGATGATGGACGATCATCACTTAAGGTCATGACGAACGGGTCAAAGACATCAATAACTAATAATTATTTTATTGCCGCTCTTAATTTAAAGATTTCTCATCAAAGATTTTTAATTCCAGCCTCAAGTGCTTGCACTGTTCAAAGTTATCATTCTCTTAGTAAAAAAATCAGAACAAACGGAAGATCAGTATATTTTGAGTTTAATACGGATTCAGAAGATGATTTTCGCTTCAAGGTGATCAATTCTAAAAATGATGTTGTTATTTTTGAGATATACAAAATCATATCAAACAAACGGTTTCAGCTACTTCTCCCCACTGTAGATGATGAATATACCTTTTTATTAACGCCAAAACACAAGAGAAATGATTTTATTGATTATAAGCTTCTGGTGATGGATACAGGACATGATTTCTTCATAAATGGAAACATAGGATTAGACCTTAATAATTTTGTGTGTCTTACGATGAAAGGGGCCAAAGGTTATGTGATATTCTGGGAGAGAGATATTGATAGATCGTTAAGAACAATATTGAAGAGTGATGATACTGAATGTGTAGTGGATAAGTGTGGACTTGTAAGGGCTGAAGATAAAAATTACACGCTTGAATATAAAAATTTAGATAGAAAGAAAAGAAATATTAAGCTTTTTGCTGGTTTGACATTAAAAAAATAATTAAAATAGTAGTTATAGAATTTTATATTTTGTGATAATTATGTTTGTAGTAAAATTTTAAGGATTTTAACATAATATTTATAGTATTTCTAAGCTTTAAAATATAGTCAATGATTGCTATTAAAAGGGTTATCAGAGATTCTTTACTGGAATATAAGCTAGTGATTAACGAACAAATACATGATAAGATTATAGTACACAGATATGAAATATAAAAAACCAGTGATGGGTGATGATTTTTCTGAATAAATTTATATTTAAGAATATTCAGCAGTGAAACCAAATCACCTCGAAGTTCAGACTAGAAACGACATAATTGATTATAACAGGTATTAAAACCTTTTAAGCTTTAAATTACTTGCTTTGTGACTTAAAATATGAAAAATTGTATTTCCAGTTATGTCATAGGGATGTACCGTAGAAATCATCAAATATTTTACGGTCACATATTATGACATGAATTTATAACGTGTAATTATAACCTTTTTTGATTAAGGCAGCATCACTCTAAAACTGTATGGTGTCGTAAGTCAAGTTTAAAACTATGATGAATACGAAGATATAGTTGTTTTCAGCCTTTTAACAATTTTTTGGTTCTTTATCTATCTGATAAAATAATTATTGTATATATCACAAATGGTGATTCTAGTCTATTAAAAAATAAAATAGTGAAATAATAGTAATTAAAGTATATAATAGGTGTTGACTCTAATACAGTAGAGGAAAAAATTGACAAACCTAAAATGATTGTTTTTTGTAAGTGTAAAAATATTTAAATAAATATTGCTATAGTTATTAGTGTATATTGTTATATTATTTTTATGAAAATTGTAAATTTGCCGAAAAGGGCTATTGAATTCAATAATAGTATGAAATACATTACCCTCAAGGTAGTTATTGGTCTTTAAATATCAAAAATTATTTTTTTTGAGATTATAAGATATATAATCTCAATAAGAGACGTTTCTAGAAAACTTATAGTTAGATCATCAGTAACAAATTACAAAAATGTTATTATTTAGAAAGACAAAGTGTTTATAGGGCATAAAAATATTATGAAAACCCCATTTTTACGTTCAAAAGTTAGAAAAAAAACTGTCAGTAAATGTTACCCCAATAACTATATTACATAATATATATTTATGTAAGAGTTACAGGCAATAAACCTGTTTGACTAAGTTACACAAAGAAGCGCTTTAAATAACATTTCAAATATAAAGACAATTAGAATGAGATGGTTTAATGCGTTGAGGTTATATGTAAGATAATTTGATATCAGTAATTTAAAATTGAACTGATGTGGTTTTATTGATCTCTTAGCACATAAATTATACTCTTCATCACAAACAAGATAACGCTTCTAGGTTGACAAGGCCATATTTTTATTAAAAAAACATAATAAATTTATGGTTTAATATACTAGATAAGCTTGTTAAAAATTGATTTATGTAATAAGAAATGGTTTTTAAGTAATTATCAACATAAAAATAGTTCTAATAAATTATTAAACAAGATTTTTAAAATAAATATTACAATATAATGATATGAAAATATAGGGCAAATTATACAGTATTAAATATAATTGTGACCGTGAATTCACTGAAATGAATTAGATCGATTACTATAAATACACTTAAATAGAAAATTAACCATTTTATTATGTCTAGAAATATTATAGATGATAGTGATATATCAAACAACAATACTCGTATTTCTTTTGTAAGATTTTAAAAATTAAATGAAAATTTATTAAAAAGGTTGTCAGTGGGTCAAACTCTTTATCATAACTATCAGAGATCATCATTATTAAAAAATATTAAACCTTTTCTCTCTTTTAATAAAAATTCGATTTAATAATTTAATAAATCACCTTCCTTTTATCTTTTTCTAGTTAAATTACCTTTCATGCGACCATAGACATTCAATCATTTGCGTATGCATATTTTTTAATAATTAAATGATAATCTATAGGCACGCAAGTCATCAGTCATAATTATTGTATTATCATTAGTGTTCTTTGTGTTTTGTTTCTATTATAAACCACTGCCATAAAACATTTTCCAAGCCCTTTAAATTCCACTAAAACCCATGGCCTTCTTTGACTCTTCCCTTGTTATATTTTCGTTTGAAAATAAATTTTCATCAACTTCAACAATTTTTATCATTAAATTCATCAAAAACACACATTTTGCAAGAAATAAACCATAGAGTCTCTACATACCTCCTATTTTATTAATTTTCAGATGAATAGCAATATCTTGTTATATATCATCAAAACTGATTCTATAAATTATTTTATTATAATTTGCATTTCTTTCTTGCTGAAAAAAATAACCGTTGTCTTTAATTACATTTTCAAAAACAACCCTATAGTCTTGAATTATAATAATAATACTATAAAAATCAAAAACAGAACATACCATTTTATTCTTGATGATCTTAAATTGTGTAAAAAAGTTAAGAATATAAAAATTATTCATTTATATTACAAATCAAAATTTCATTGAAGAATATATTAAATGTGGTTCAAAAATATAAATTTTATTATTTTATCTGGCCATTGAAAAAAATACGGAAACCCCAAAAAATTTGATTAAAAAATAGAAAATATTAAACAAGTAAATTATTAGAGTCTTATCGTATAAGTATATCTGTAATGTTTTATAATCGTTCATTTTATATAAACACTTTTAATAATTTTGATATTTTCTAAATTAAAAACAAGTTAATTACTCTTAGATAAAACTATTACTAAGGGAAAACATGTTTCTGAATTCGATCATTGTCAAATTTTCAGCTATTTTATATGAGATTTTCAATACTCGAAATCAGTATAAAACCGACTGAAGAAATCTACCGTGCAAAATCACGAAAAAATAACAGCTATGATAAAGGAAAGGGGTATTGGTGGTGAGAAATCACTTGATATCAGCAATATAAAAAGATCAATAAAACCCCATGATACACGCCAAATATTATTAGAAATAGATTCAATAAAGAGCCTGTGGTAAAAATGTTATCTTTTTATCGAAGAAAAACATTTTAGATGTGTTTATCTCTCTTCCAAGCCAAAAATATCAAATAATCAATAGACTAAGCATTGTAAACAGTATATATTTATAGGTGAAGAGTGTTTTAGTGAAATTAATTTTCTAATGAAACCTTTTTAACATTTATAATGACTCTAATGGGCAATTTAGGGTTGAAGAGGGAAATTTAACGTTTACAAATGAAACAATTACATTTGGTGAAAAAATTTTTGTTTGGGTTGTATGAGTAAAATAGTGTTGGAATTTCGGTGTTTCATATGGAACATCAAATGTTTTATATTATATTCAAATATTGAGCAATAATTTAGATGAGAGCAAACAAAAATCCCAATTTTTAAATTCTAACAATATAATGACTCCAAACTTAAAAGTAAGATAACAACAAAATTTTAACACATGATCAATTATTTATTAGGATGTCTTAACAGAGCTTATGTCTCAATCCTATAGAACATTTATGGGTTTATTTAAAGCAAAAATTAAGAAATTTCGTTTTATAAAACGTTTAATATCAAAAAGTAGTGATCTGTGCCTTATATTGTAGAACACTAGTAGATTCTATGAGTAACAGAATTAAAGAAGAATATGAAGTGGAGTATTATTAAAAGATAAATGGCCTGTGAAGAATTTTTTTAAAAAATATATACATGAATTTAGAGTGTTTAAAGCTTATTTAAGAGTAATTAGAATATTTCATGTAATTGCTTGTCTTTTACGTAACGAAATAGAAACTCTGTTAGATAAATTCACCATAATTCATTTTTGAATAATATTTCCGCTTTCTAAAATTTCATATGACCCAACAATATTCTATGTTCTGCGTATAAATATGGCGATTTTTAAGATCCACAAAATTTATTTTTGATTTACACGCCCTATAAAAGTGTTTTTAATTTATAGATAGATATGTAAAAAATAGTATGTTTAATATTAGGAGTGTCTTTAATAAAAACTGTTTTTTTCAATTGCTTTGTTAAGTGTTATTTCGTCTTTTAATATATCTAAAAATTTATAGATTTTTAAAATCAACAAAAATTATATATTTACAGACTCTACGCTTCTGGCTATTTTATGTTTGAAAATCTCAGATTCATCAACCTCAATAACACAATTTTTATATACCCCAATTTTACCCAACTTGAAATTTATATTTTGTATTAGTGTATATACTTCTTTTATATATATAGCTGATTTATTTATTTAAATGATTGATTTGATCAATTTATAATTCATATAAAATACAGAAATGCTAAATTATTCAAGTTTTTTGATTATATTCTACTATATAACTTAATAAACCATTTTTTCCTCACATTGTAGGTTTTATTATATACGTTGAAAAATCAATAAGCTCAATACACTTTATTTTCTCATATTTTTAAGTTTTTTTGAATAACAAGCCTTTGTTATAAAACGAAATAACCATGTTTTATTTTTTCACAGCTAATTTCCCGCCTAATGGAATTCCAACTCTAGCCTAAAGAAATTATAATGGCAAAGGGTGGTCATACAATATATTAAATATAGGTATCGGGGTTTTTAATTAAAAAATATCAAAAGAGTTTATATAAAATGTGCGATTTTAAAAAACAAAAAAGTAAACAAAATAAACTTATACGATGAGAATACAACATTTTTTTATTTTATATTTTACAGTCTATAAACAAATCTTTGAGGTGTACGTTTTTTTGATTACTGTAATTCCAAAAATCTCACAAAACTGACTTGGGTCAAATATATTTACAGTTAACTAAAAATCAATTATCTTAGGTGTGCTCGTTTTTTCCTCTATTGTATTTACTATTTTTGTTGATTTTAGTATCTCGATATTTTTTATAGTCTTTTATGATAAATATTGAGATACTAAAGATTTTTGGTATTTAAATTTGAAACAAAATTAAAAATGTATTAGAACAATTTATCTTAAAATCTACACAGCAGAATTAGGTACTGTATTATCAGAATTATATTCATCTCTAGAATATACTTTACCTACGTCATAAAAACCATTAGTTGGAAATACAACATTCTGTGGATCACTACATTGTACAATATTAAGAGTATCACATCGCGTCAAAGAATCCAATTCAGTCCTGATTCTTTCTTTAAACCCTTCTAGGTTACAAAATCCACCACATAACAACACATTCTGTATATCATGCTTCATTGCTAATTTTTGAAAGATTTCTGATAGACCAGAATCCTCTAATTGAATGATACTTGGGTCAAAAATAATTTCAGGTAATTTTATAAGCTCAAGATTAACACATTGTCTTCCAATGTTATCACCTCTTAAAATTTCATGAGTATTAGCAAAGAACGGTATAAAATCTGGTTCAACTTGCTTAATAGTTGAAATTAGCTTATCTGACTCTTTATAAAGTTCATTTTCTTGATCACTATCTTCTGCATCTTGAATCATAAGTTGTAATTTATAGTCCTCGTTATTGAGAACACATTCGCTATGCTTAATCAAGTAAGCTCTTGATTTCTTGTTCTTTGTTTCTCTTCTCAGCTTCTCACGGAGCTCTAAATCTCTTTTAATTTGTTCAAATCGTTTCTTCTTTTTTGTAACAAATTTCTTTATATCCTTTTGTTTTTCAAACTCATCCTCAAGAAAATCAATATTATTTTCCAATTTAGTTAATAACTTATTAATCCGTCTTTGCAGTCTAAAAATAGTTGAAAAATAGATCAACTTCATCTTTCGTTTCTCTTTAATTTGCTCATGATTAAGCTCAGAGTCTTCAGCATTTATTAAGGCAACATCTAGGTCCGGTAATTGTGCTACCAATTCTTCATTTTTCACTTTTTTAATTTTGGCTTCAGCTTGAAACTTTTCTTCAACTGGATCAGTGAGGAATAATACCTTATCATACACCCCATCACACATTTGATTATAAATTTCCACGGACTCTTTATCGTAATTACTTGATACCCTTAAATATTTAGATAAACCTCTGTAATCCTTCCTTTGTTCCTTATATTTTTCACTCATCAGAAACTGTAAATATTCCCTCATTTCCCTTCCAGCAAAGTTAACCTTATAAACATCTTTAATATCATTTGATTCGATATAGCAAACAATAGTAGATGAATAACCCACCTTTATCACTAAACAACTCTGTCCTTTGAAGTGTTTACAATAAGGAGGAATGAAATCATACACAAACTGTATTTTCTTAAAGTTATAAGTTTCAAACAAGAAATTAAGCAATAATGATTGCGTAGGCATGCATGGCGGCAAAGTAAAAATCAAATTCTCAACTGAATTTGGGTTTAAATAATCAAAAATCAGATCTAAAGTAGATTCAAGTGTTTCAAAATTATTGATTACATCACCATCATATACAGATTTGATGGCGCTTAATGGAAATGGGTTAAATGATACTTTTTCTTTACTTTTATATATTCTGTTTTGAACTATTAATAAAGGTTTTGACGAGTATCCAGCTCTAATCTCAAAGCCACCAAAATCAATAACTATAGTTTCACCTTTGGTCTCAATAGGAAGAAACGTATTCTCATAGTTCTTCTCAGTATAGTCGAACATTGGTAAATTTTTGTTGAAAATTTTTGAACTAAATACTTAAACGTGATATTTATTATTAAAATTACTTAAGAACATTTATTTTTTCTCTTTGGATGAAGCGCTATATTTACCACTCTTTACGGAAAAGGTAAAATCCACCGAGCTAGGGGTTTCATCCTTGTTTGCATTTATTTTATACATTTCCATGAACTCAGTTGATGCCATCTTAGATGCTAAATCATCACAAGGGCTTCTAGTAGCGTTATTTATGTTATCATACTCGAATTCAGCTATAAATTCGTCAATTAACTTATAATGATAGTCATCTTGGGCATAGATTCTATGGTCAGAGGTTCTGATGTGTGTTTCGTAATCGTTGTATTTAAGATAGCAAATCTCACAAAATCCTGGCTTGTTTAAGTTTCTTTTTTTCTGCTTGTGGACTGACCTACGAGCTTGAGAGAATGGACAGCATAAGGATGGACTAGTAATATCTATTGAGGGTACATCCTTATTATACTCCTTAAATATGGGCTGGTACTTTCCTGCCGCATCCTCAACCAGGATATATGGATTTTTAAATACAACGTATCTTTTCATTTAGAGAGAATTTTTTCTTGTATTTATAAAAAAAAATGGAGGGAATTATTGTTTATAAACAAACAAAATGTGATGTTTGTATTAGCACAATGTGTACAGGACCAATCTTATCTAAATATACTACCATATCATTACAATATTAAAGTAATTGATTGTCTTATAAAAATAAAATGATGAAAATTTTTATTGTTTGGAAGGAAATGACAAAATATGCAGTAAAAGGAATAGCAAAATATTATTTATGAATAAATATTTGTACTTTACGCATGTGTGATTATTTTATTAACTATTTTGGAATGTATCCATTTAAGTGATGTAAAATATTTATTTTTGAAAATAAAATTTATGAATAAATTATTATTAAACTATAATTATTGATGACTAAACCGTATTTCAAGAATTAGTCGGACGCCTGATATTAGTGATAAAATAGAATCTATATTTTGTTTTGATGCATATGGGAGTATCTTAAATGTGCTTATCCATGTTTTCAATATCTATTGATAACCCAAATTAATTCCTAAGTGTGATATATGATTTATTGATAAGCTTTAATACCATTTAAGAGTTAGATATAGTGATTTGATTTGATAATTCATAAATTTATCTTATGTCTATATATTTATCTTCATATCTTTGTTCAAATTCCTTGTAGGATATCACAAATATTTTATTGTTTATTTTAGTAAAAGGAAATTTTTTTGTCCAATGGAAGAGTCAGGTGCTGCAACCAATGCATTTACAGAAGATGGTACATTATTACATGCACACTATGCAATTAAAAGTATTAACAAAGCTGGTACAACTGTAGGAATGGTATGTAAGGATGGTATCATACTACTTGGCATCAACAAGGAATCTTCGGAAATTATCAATAAGATATACCAACTTAATGATACAATGTATTGTGCTGTAGCAGGTAACTTTGGAGACAACCAAAGAGTAGTTAAATTGATAAGACTTATGAGCGCTCAAATGAAAACCAAAATTGATAAAGATCCTAAGCCTTCAGTTCTATGTCGTAGAATTGGAATGGAGATGCAGCAACAAACCCAATGCAAATCAAAACGACCACTTGGTGTTTCTCATTTATACTCAGGATATGAGAAAGGGGAGTATGTTTTATATACTTCAGATCCTTCAGGAACCATTAATCGAGTAAGAGCCTATTCATTCGGTGAATATTCAGATTTAATCAACAGTAAATTCATTACTACTATAAAGGAAGGTGATGTGACAATGGAGGAAGGGTTAAAGTATATATTTAAGGTTCTATCTGATGTACGAGAATGTGTTCCACAAATGGCTGATTTATTTGAAATTCTTTGCTATTCTGTTGAAGGCACAAAATTGCTACCAACGGTTGAAATTGAAAGAATTATTGAAAATATGGGATCAGATCAGAATTAATAAAACATTATCTTGATATTATGATTTATTTTAGTTATATTTGATATTGAGTCATAATAATATCAATTTTTTACTTATGTAAAAATAATGTGATATATAAAATAGGTTCTATTTATTTATTTAAATATTCTATCCTATTATAGATTGTTGGGTGATAACTAGTTAAATAATTGTATAAACGCGTTGAATATAAAAAGTCTTTTGAAATCAAAGAAATCTTAAATAACACATTACTTAATTCTTTTCCAAATCCTCGATCAGAAGCAATGAGATCAGCATTTAGCTCTGCCCCTTGAGAGGTAAGCTTGTGAAACATTAATAGCCAGTCTGAAATGAATATGTGATAGAACAAGAATAGAACAATAAAGCAACCTATTATTGAAGTATTATCATATTGATATTGAGGTGATACCTTTGTATATAAAAGTAGTACAAAAATCATCTCAATCCATTCAATAACCAATAAAATCATAATCTTTTTAAATAAAGATCTATCTTTTGAATGGCCAATCTCGTGCATTAGAATTGCTTCAAATTCCTTATCACTAAAACCATCATGATCTCCGTATATTTCTATCCTTTCATGACTACCCCAACCAACTAAAGCAGCATTTATATGTTTTGATTTGACTTTTTCTACATAAACCCTTTCTTTAAGTCCAACCTCATTTAAAAAGTCTTGTATTTCTTGACTAAAGTTAGTTATTGACGATTTTTCCATTTTTGCTGTATCAACAGGGTCTTGAATCATGAAATCACACATAATTTTTAGTATTAAGGCTAAATAGCATGCAATGATGAACTTACTTCCGTATATATTGAACAGTTGGTACACTATTACTACTATGGCGGGGAATATCACCAGGAATAAGAAGAGATGAAATAAAATGTTAGCGTAAAAGCCAGAATTATCCTTATCTACTAAATCAAAATACCAATTTCCTGATATAACATATATCATAATACACATGAATGTAACATAAGTAAGTTCTATACTATTTAGATCAAATATGCTATCTGGGTATATTGTGATGTACTTACAGAAGTTTATGGTTTTATTTCTTATTGATTTAGAAAAGAACAGTGCCAAGCTGAATGTGTAAGCTATTAACTTTAAGATATACCATGTAACTTTGTTCGTTTTTCTGGCTGCTGCCCTACCTTCATTTTTTACATACAAAGTCTTTGCCGCAGCTGCCTTTTCAGCAGTGTTAGAATCGTCAGGAACGCCAACCTTACCGTTTTCTACATTATTATAAAAAATAACGAGGTTGAGTAGCTCATGTATTAGTGTAATGAAGGTTAAGATTATGCATCCATAAAGGATAGTCTTGAAAGCATTTTTCATTTGTTTTGAAAGTATTTTCTACAATAAAGATGTTGTTTCAAAAATGATAAACAAATGTTTGACCTGACAAAAGGAGAATTTTGTTGATAAGAACCAATAAAATAATAAAATTTGTTGATATGACATAAATAAGCTAACAACACACTGTTATGTTGATGTTTTCGATTCAAATAATAATAAAAGTCAAATTTATGATATAATCATAAAATTCAAAAGTTTTTAATCTTTAGATATAATAAATACATTACTGAATAGTTATGGAACATACCCATGTCAATCTTTTATTGTTTTATAAATTTGTAACATCAAATATATATTTTGTTTGTTTTAAAAGATATAAATTTTCAATATTAAGAATAAGACAGTTATTTTATATTATTATATATTATTTATAATAATTATTCAATTTAAATAATTGTAACTAACTATATGAAAATTAAATAAATAAAATACCAAAAAATCTTTTTTATATAATATTTATAAAGATTGTACATACGTAAATTATTTATTAAAATATGATAAAAGTTCCTCATTTCCACCTATAAGCTCACCATCAATAAATACCATAGGAAAAGTGTTCCTTTTATATATATTTTTCATAAAATTTCTAACTACATCATCACTTAAAATATTAAACTCTTTAGAAACACTTAAGCCATTTTGTTCAATAGTTTCAAGCAATTTTCTAGTAAATTTACATTTTGGTTCGTTTATAGAACCTTTGATAAAAATAGCAACACCCTTCTCTGGTATAAAATTTATACAAAAATCTTTAACATATTGAAGTTCAATCTCATCAATGATCTTAGGAAGGTTATCAGAAGGATATACAACTTTATGATGGATAAGCAAAGCTGGAAGTGTTTTGACATTGAAATGATTCATAAATGTGTTTTTTAGACTTTCATCCTTAGAAAGATTAAATGGTATGAAATCTACATAAAGAGAGTTTGCTAAACTAAAATAATCGGAATCTTTAGCATCATAAGCCAGCAAGTACTGATGTTTCTTTAATGTGCTGAATAAAGAATTATGATTGTCCATGTGAGCAAATTTTTCTTAAAAATATTTTATAGTTAAACATACAAAATGTCAAATATTATCTTCAATAACTTTCAGTGACTTATCGTCTTGTGAATTAAGTCAATAATCCATAGGCTTAGTCATTAATATGACATGTTATAAATTATTAATAAAAATAAGTTTATTGATTCAATATACTTAAACATTATAGATGTGAGGAAAATAGTGATTGAAAACACTTTAGGCTTAGAAAATCAAATTTAATTAAATTTTATCTGCAAAAATTGGTACACATCAACAATAAAATTCAAATAGAAGAAACAGGTGGCAATCATACATTGATAAAATGATAATCAAAACAGAACGTCATGCTATCTTAGATGTGACAATAAAACTTTAAAGACTTCTATATAGGATGCAGTTGCAGTTTGATTTAGTGCTTTACGCACACCACCCAGTTTATATCTTCATGAGTCAAAGTGGTTTTCTTTATCAATGATAAGAAATGTCTATTTATCGGACGCAAATTATTATTCCAGAATGAACAACGTTTCATATGAAATCTAAACATTTCGTAAAGCATCTTATTAATATAAAATTACATGGTCAATTATTAAGGCTAATTCTTTAATAAATTTTATCACTGTATAAATCATCACTAACCACATGTAAAACCTCAACTGCCTCACCACACTTACCATTAAGATCATCAAAACCGATAAGTGCCTTTCCTATCGCAAATATACCATGACTTCCCACTTCTATAGCCAAAATATCACCAGTCTTAAATTTATCAGCCTTTTCTATATATTTAACGATCCCAGGTGCGAACACATTAGCCCCATTGCTTAAAGGCGTACATGCTCCATCATCTAAAAATATCTTAGGAAGGGCAGAATTACTACAATTCTTAATGGTTGGACATACTTTATCATAAAAAACAAAATATAAATATTCTTTACCTTCTTTTATAAGATTGCAACCATTACTCAACTTACATAATTTATACTCATTCTTAACATCTAAACTACAACCCTTGCTTATATACATCTTTTTATCCTTCTTCCCGATGGTTACCTCATTCACTACCTTTGTCTTTTGAAATAATTTTTTCATTTGGACTAAAATTTTAAATAAAATAAAAATTAAAAAAGTAACATCATAGAAAATTTCAATTAAAAAAAACCTCAAGCTCATTAGGTGTGAGTGTCCTTGATTCTTTTGTTCTAATCACGGATACATCAACATTATAAGCATCTAACTTATCCTTAACTGCATTCCCAAGTATCATTATACACTTACCAATAGTTCCATCTACATCAATCATCTCATCATAGTATTTTTCTAGCTCAAGATCAACAACCTCAGAAGCACCTCCAATCGATTTTGCCTTATAGCCAACAAATGAGCCAGAAGGATCCAGACAATACAACTGAGGAACCTCATTGAAGGAACCAAACAAAAACGAGCATCCAAGAGGCCTAGAAAAAATACGTTTTCTATAATCACTTTCACCAAATTGTAAAAACAAAGAACTGATCCTCTCCATCAACATCTCTACCGGCATTTGCTCATCAAATATTCTAAAATGGTTTATACAAATATCCCTACAACGATCAACAACTGTAGAAACATCTCCACTAACACCACTGTATCCCGTTATAATATTATCGTAGATTTTATGGTGTTTTTTTATAGATACAGGCTCCAATAGTTTATTACATACCTTTTTTTCTGAGACTAAGACTACCGCATCCTTAAGACGTACACCAATTGTAGTTGTACCATGACTAACAGCCTTCATGGCGTATTCAACTTGTATAATTCTGCCATCACTATTATAGGTATTCACATCCTGCTCAACTATAGACATGGCAAATTTTTTTCAAACAAATCTTATATCAGTAAAGGGTGTTAGAATATACGTATAGAATTTAAGGATATTTAAAACCAATATAAATATACAACCATTGAAATCATACAACTTAATTATTATATAATGAAATGCGACAATATAAATAAAATATACTAATAGAAATACTTTCACTTGATTCTTAAAATATAAATAAAATTTTCCATTCAAAGAAATGCTGGAAAGCTCTAGAAAGTGTTTTGAGGTGGAAATGACACAAAAACTGAAGAAATATTGCTATATCAATAATATTGATGATATTGACTTCAAAGATCCAACTGTTGTTGGATATGTTGAAACATACAACCCTGGTATCGCTCTTAAGTACTATCGACGAGAAGGAATGAAAGGAGCAGCTATTAAGTTGATTTCTGAAATCCATCCTAAGAATACCAATTCTATCAATTCAAAGGAAATAATTAAAACTTATGTTTGTTTTGGTGATTATGAAGAAGCCAAGGTTTATCTTCAGCAGTATTGCGCTAAGAACAAGGCAATATCATACATGGAACACTACATAAGTATACATAATTTCATATTAAATACAAAAACTATTAGTTGTTTTGATATTAGACTTATCAAAATGGTGATTGATGCACTTCAAAAATGTTTTGATGCTGATGTAATTGATCTTTTGGTTTGCTATCTTAAGGGTAAATGTGTAAAATGTTTTAAAAGGTGCAAAGAACGTGCATTTAAAGAGATAATGCCTGTTTTGACCATTGAATACATTGAAAATTTGTGTTATAACGATCTTTATTATTTATACAAGAATTTTGCACCAAAGTTTATTTTTTTGAAGAGGATGATCCTTATAAATCCGTATATTGAAGAAAAACTATATAGAGAGTATGTTAAAACTGAAGGTATCAAAGAAGAAGACATAGATAGGATACTGAACACTGTTTATAAAGATTGGGCGTTTAAAATAGCATATGAAAAGGGTTGGATAAAAGATTCTATGAGGTATATTATTGAGTCAGCTCTTGAAGGACCAAAAATAATAGATATTAATGATAAATGGGGTAATTTAGAGGAGTAAAAATACACATTTAATGGTGAATAAACTGCTATAATTATAACTAAAGGATGTACATTATCAAATCAATATTTTATTATTAAACTTTAACATATTAATGATGGTGAGCTGTTGAATGCACATAGTTAGCAGATCAACTAACTTATAATAAAAATTAATTATAAATAAAAATCAAATATCAAATATGTTTTATAATCTAAAACCTTTTTAGCAAAGCTGAAACTTTATTTTCATTGTTTCAAAAATTCTTATGGCAAGGATCGAAATATCATCGGGAAAGAAATATTACTTTACAAATGAAAAGATAAGCATAGAGGTAAGTTTGCTATCTAAAGTACCAATAAAGGTAAATACATTTAAAATATTTGTGAAAGGGTATAAGAAGATTAGGGCAGAAGAGAAAAGAGCGCCTTTGCTTAACATTGAAGATGATGTTGTGTTTTTTGAATACTTGTGCGTAGAAGACAAGGAAATAAGCTCAGGTCTTTATGTTTATCCTGTTTATTTTTACCTTAATAAAGCATCACCATCAACCATTTTTAAACGTAAGATCAATGAACTAGCATGTGATATAGTGCAATCTTATGTTGTTAAAGTAAGCCTTAATGGTAGTGTTGATGTTGAAGAAGAGTTTAAACTTAATATTTTAGGGGTAACGAATGATTTGGAGCATGTTGACTGTAGATTAAAGCTTAGGAAATTTTTGTTCTTCTCCAAGTATTATTTTTATAGAATATTGCAAAACAAAGAATTTTATTTTGCAGGTGATAGCTTAGATGTTAAAGTTTATTCTACTATAGATAAGCAAAAGAATGTTATTAATGGTGTAAAAATGTCGTTATTTGAGGTGGTTAAGGTGTTTAAGAATGGTTTGACTATTGCTAGGAGTCGTAACATAGGTAATAACGAGATTAGTGGGTCTTTAGATAGTTATAATTTGTCTTTAAAACTACCAAATCACTTAAGCTCAACATCTGTAGACAGAGAATATGAAATATCCTATATATTGTATGTAACATTGGTTTTGAAAAAGGGTAAACCTTGTCAAATACGAAAACCCATTTATATCCATAAAATTTGTTTAAAAATAGAAAATCTTGAAGAATTTTGTACGTTTGAGGCTCTTTATCAGCAAGAAATATTTTTAGAATTAATTTAAATAGAAATAAAATTTTATGAAAATTATATCACTAATTTTAACAAATATTGATCTTGTAATAAAAACATCAACAAAGTATATATAAGCCATAATTAGTCTATTTAATAAACAATTATATCATACTTAATCTTCACATATGTCTTTTAAACTAAAATTATAAATAAAAATTTTATTTCTTAAACATTTTTATTCTTCTGCATCTTCAACAGCCTTTGTCTCACCAAGGTCATTTCTAGCATCTTCACTATCATTATAAAATGCATCGACTTTAGGTGAGTTTATAACATCAGTAGTTACTTGTCCACCTTCATTGTCAGGTGTTCTAGTAGGTCTCCTGTAAGACTCGTCTCTTTGGAAGGTTGATCCAACCATGTAAGAACGTGTTTTAATGGTATCTCCATTCAATAGTGCCCTGTCTAAACGCTTCATAGCTTCATCCTTTTCTTCAATAGAATCAAATTCAAAAATAGCACATCCATTTCTAGATAGCTTCACAAATACTGGCTTAAGATTGTTATCTTGTGCAAATTTATATAATTCCTCGTTTGAAGGATTTGATAGTACATTATCACATACCATTTTCATAGCATCTTTTGGATGACCCTTAACACGTTTGACTGGGGGTGACATTCTTCTAACACCGTGTATAGGACATCTGTGACAGATACATTCATCCCTAGCACCACCCATATATCTAGGTTCATCATATCTATAGCCATGAGACATACCATAGCCATCCATCATGTATGTACCTCTTTCGTCGCCCCTATAAAATCTACCACCTCTGTAATTATCTCTATAATCAGTTTGATATGATCTAGGTTCATTTCTAGAGCCATATTGTGGTTCCTGACTCTTTGCCTTTTCGACTATAAATTCAAATCCATTATAACGGTGGAATTTTTGGTCTGTCAATCTTATAGGATCCTCATCACCAGACATGGTTAAAAACCCATATGCACCATGGAGAACTACGCTCTCTACTCTACCAAAATCGGTAAAATAATCAACGAAGTCAGATTCTTTCAACTCACGTGGCACTCTTCCAATAAAATATTTCATTGGTAAAAAATTTGTTAATAATTTTAACAAATTTTTTATAGGAAATTAATTATAAAATAATAATAATAATTTATTTAGTAAGTTTTATTATATAAATTGTGATAATATAATTTTTTTATTATAGAAATTGTATTATATGCGGAATATACGTGTGCTAGACTCCATCAATGGTTATTTAACATATTTATATATAATATATGAATATTAAATAATTCATACCTATTGTAAAATTTTAATTTATTTTTGGTATAAAAGTATGCAAATAGATACGAAATAATGAAAAATATATTAAATAAATATATTAAATAAAAATATATGTTTACCGGTTGATATGAAAAGTTTGCAATTGGATGGAGAAACCCTATATTAAAATCATGTGATTTAATTATTAATAAATTATTTTTTATAGGCTTAGAGCTAATATAGTAATAAAAAATCTTAGTAAATATTTATCTGTAATAAATTTATATTTTTTTTATAGTCTTAGAGCCAATATAAACAATTTTAATTATTAATATTAAAATAATATTCATTAAATTATTTTTTATAACAAAATTGTTTTATATTTTTATATATTTTGTTTATTTTTCACTTAAAACATTATAAACGATTTTTTATAAATAAATATGTTACTTGGAGTAATAGAATGTCTTATAGTTAGATTTAATTCAAGATCACAGAGCTTAATTGTTGCTTTTGATGAAAGAATTTACATTACAAAGACCAAAAGATCGACCTATTCATCATCTCGAGAGATAATAGAAGATTATTGTTTGTATAGAATATTAAATCAAAGGATAGATGGATTTTATAACACATGCAAGAGTGAAGTAATATTTTCTGATAATATGTTTATATACTTTATTGATAAAGATGTGTACATTACAAAGCATTATGATAGATTTTTAGAAGATTATAGGGATGGTAGTATTGATATGAATATGTTTAGAAAGTATTTTATAAATAATATTGAAAAATCTGAAATATTTCAACTTGCACCAAATAGGAATGTAAGTACAGTGAGTATTGGTGAAAGTTCATCAGATGTGAGTGTTATAGATGATAATTATGGTGATAGTAGTGAAAAGAATGTACATAGGTTTGTAAATATATCAAATGATAGAGAAAAGGGTGTGAGTTATGATATTGATTTTTCTAAATCAAGAAATGATGGTAATAAGATTAATTTATCTAATAATAAAATAAAAAAACAATTATCAATTGATAAAACAATTCAACAACCATCAATTGAACAATTGTCAAGTGATAATCCAAAAATAAAAATTTTTGTAATAAATGATGCTAAAAGACTAAAAAGATACAAAGAAAACTTAAACATTATAACAAAGAATATTATAAATGATGTGTCTAGATTATTTGACTTTATAGATATAGAATTAATAGGTCAATTCTCATTAGATGAAAATATAGAGATTGGTAAGGAAGGTATGTTTGATGAGATAAAAATATCAAACTTAGTTGATACTATAGAAGATATAAGAAACAATCCTCTCAATCTAGGCTCACTTCTGTCCAAATCTGACATAGTTATATATTTATTTGAAAATAAAGAAATGTATAATCATGGATTTAGTTGGATTGGAGGGTTAGAGCTTCCATCAAAGTCGTATGCTTTTATAAAAGGTAATTCTAAAAATGTAGACATAAAAATTGCACATGAAATTGGACATTTACTTGGTGAAGATCATACGACTGGTATAATGGAAAAGTATGGTAGTGATAATAAAACTGATGAATTTAGTGAATTATCTAAGAAAAGGATGGTTGAATTCATGAATAATGTTGAATATGATGATATTGATGTTGCTAAACGATATGTTAATGATCATAGAGAGAGATCAGTTGAAGAGATGAGATTGAAGAACAAGCTTGATGTTTATGGATCATATATTGTAATTTGTGGGGTGTTTTTACTTCTTTATACGTCATGCATATATTTTATTGTGGGTTTAGTTAAGGTAGATTAAAAATTAAAATAAATTAAAATTTGAGACTTTAAATAATTATATAGAAGGGTTTTTTATGTTATGGTTAGTATAAAATGGTTATAATAGAAGATTCGGCATAGAAGGGTTAGTTAGAAGGATTGGTATATAAGGATTAGTATATAAGAATTAGTATAGAAGGGTCAGTAAAGAAGGATTAGTATATAAGGGTAGTAAAGAAGGATTAGTATAGAAAGGTTAGTATAGAAGGGTTAGTTAGAAAGATTGGTATATAAGGATTAGTATAGAAGGGTCAGTAAAGAAGGATTAGTATATAAAGGTCAGTAAAGAAGGATTAGTATATAAAGATTAGTATAGAAGGGTTAGTATAGAAGGGTCAGTATAGAAGGGTTAGTATAGGTTATATATTTAATAAAATATATCAATCATGGTTTTTTTAAAAATTTTTAATATTTACACATCATGCTAAAGGAAAGTTTCAAGAATTCACTTCAACAAATAAAAAATAATTTTGAAAATGGAAAATATGATTTAATGAATACACCTTGTGTTCTTAGTATAGATTGGACAGGTGTTTATCTTCATAACTACAATTTCGATCAAAATACAATTAAAAATATTGAAGATTCAAACTGGGATAGAAACAGAATTTTAGTATCAAAGCTAAAAGGCTTAGGCTATGGTGATTACAGATTTTTTATTAATTTGATCAATAAAGAATACTTTGAATCAAGAGAAAGACTAAATTCAATCATATCAAGAGAGTGGAAGGTTTGTGAAACTTCTAAAAACCATCTTTCACTTAAGCAGGTTGACCAAATTTCACTTGAAGAAATTTTACAATCATTTGAAATTGATCTTTTTTGTAATTTTGATTATTATCAATCAAATATTGATGAAATTGAAAAGGATTTAGGTCAAAAGGTCTTAAGTTCAGACTTAAAAAATACAAAATTATTAAAAGAAAAGTTATACAAAAAATTAATTGTAAAAATATTTGGTGGTGATGCAAATCTTGAAAAATCAATAATTTTTAAAAATTTTTGCTTGTTATTTTATGATGGATGTGAAACCTATGCAACAGCAGAACGTGGTGATTTTTATTTTATATTCTATCATGAAATATCATAAATAAATATTTTTAATTTAAAATCATATAATTAAATATAGATGGATTTGTGATGAGACAGACCTTTACGTAATGTAGAGTGATAAAATGGAATTTAATACTTGGACTATATAAATAACTAAACAAATTCATTTGAAGTCAATATATAGACACCTCTTCTTCATTGCTAGGGAAGGACCAACTCTTAAAGATATAAGTTGGTTGTGTACGTTATAGCACTGACCCATCTTCATTATAATATATTATCTTTAAAGTTTTACCAAAGTACAATAAGCATATAACCATTATCACCACATGTATACAAAATTAATATAAAAAATAATATAAAAATCAATATAAAATAATTTATTTTAATTTTCGTAAAGCTTTTTCAATAAATAATAATTCTCTTTCATCATTTCAAATTTATCATCAAGCATTTTTCTTATTTCTCTATATTCATTATTAAATGTAATATCTGATGGTGCACACATTAATGTACATCTAATTAAGCACTGCTCCTTCAAATCCATCACACCAGTAGACAAACACCTTTCAATCACACTTTTATAAATCGACATCACAAATCTTTTTGGTATTTGTCTAATAACATTCTCAACCATCCCCTTAGGTACATCCATAACAACTCTATAGATCAAATCACTAATATCTAACTTAACTGCTATCAGTAAAGCCTTAGCATACTCACCTTTATCCAAATACTCTTCCATAGCCTCTTCAGTTATATCAACATCAAACTCATATGGTTCAAACCTAAATTTAGAAGATTCAAATAACTTAACACCTTCAAAAGTCATAATACCTAACATTTCAAATTTAGACGAATGAACCATCTTATAAACATCAATAACTTTAGTTTCATCATAAGGCTTGTCTATTTCATTTCTTGGAACCGATTTAAAGTTTTCAAGTTCTTTATCATTAGAAATTCTCAATAAATCTAGTTCTATCTTAGAACTAGCATCAATCACCTTAAGAGAGTTGGCCAACCCACCAATAAACAAATATTTGTTATTATTGCTTGATGAAATATGCTCTATAGGCTTTGGCCTATTAAATACTTCATTTCTATGTTTAGAAATCAAAGTACATACAAAAGAATCAATAAAATTAAAATTAAGGTCTAAAACCTGTACTTCACCCTCAAAACCAACAAATATTCTGTTATCCTTCATAAACAACCCTGTAGATGTTTTATTAAACTCAATCATCTCATTAGAACCTTTCATAACATTCCATTTAATCAAATTTTTAATTCCTAAAGAAAATAAAAACCCACGGTGGTAAATAATTTTTTTGATCGGATCTCCAGAATCATTCAAAGTTTCAATCAACTTTGATCTTTGAAAATCTATAACACTTATGACATAATCTTTTGAATCTACAACAAATATAAAAGACTTATCATCAGAAACACAAACAGAAAATGGCTTGATTCCTAACTTAAAGGATTTAAAACAAATTTGATCTTGAATATTAAAAGACGAGATATAGCCATCATCATAAACAGCTATAATAATATTCTTAATAACATTAATAGAGTAAAGTTTACCACTGCTGTTAGAGTCAAACAAGGTCAGTGAACATTTATTACCATTGTATAACCTAATCTTATTATCTTCACCTCCACAAATAACAGTTTTATCAAAAATATCAAAATCTACAATTCTCGGAAATTCTAAAGCCCTATAAAATATTTCATTACGTAAATTACAACTAAATATCTTATCTTCACCTTTTAAGGCAATTCTATATCCTTTTATTGCAATATCATGTATTAAATCTTCAATATGAGTCCTAACTATCTCTTCGTTGTCTTTATAAAACACAAGTTCTTGCTTATTATCAGCAGTTATTGATACAATAGCAAAATAATTTTCAAATCCAGAAGAGCAAATTATTTTTGAAGCTAAAAACCTTTTCTTAATAGAAAATTTGATATCATCAAGAGACGAGGTGTTTTCAGAACAAGACAAATCACTAGGTATGTCAATGTTATGTGTTTTTGTTATATGAGGATCTTCAAATGCTATTTTTGCAGCTATTTCACCTTTATATAGAAGATTTGAACCTTTAATTTCATTTTTGGATCGATCTTCAATGTCCTTTTTTACAGGAGTACTACCCTCCTTAAAATTATACTTAACAAAATATGCAGCACCTCCTTCACAAATGATAATTAGTGAATCTTTATTACATAAATGTAAGTTAATTGGTCTTTGAATGGTAGTTAAAATAACTTTACTAGTTTTATGTATTAAATCAAATATTCTCACTGTGCAGTCATCTGAACTGGTAAAAATGTACCTGTCGTCCATTATCAAAATATTTGAAATGTTCAAGGAATGACCGTAAAGTGTAGTAATAAGTGTAAATCTTGAAAATTCGATCTTAGTAGGCACTTTCCATATTTCTAATTTGTTTTTTACAGCAATTGCGAATATATTTTTATGACACTTGAGTGCTGTAGTTGCACGGTTTAAACTTCCAATTTTTAATCCTGAATTATAAAAAAAAACTGCTTTTTCAGTGCCTACAAGCGTGAAATTTTTATTTTTTGCAAATCCTGTAACAATACCATCACATTCTATCAAATGATTAAATTCGTCTTGTTCTAGTTTGTATATGCTTGTACCAGCTGAGAAGTACACCGAATCCTCAAATATGATGCCCTTTCCTTTTATACCACTTGGTATTAATGCTTTATTAAGATATTTAGACATTTGGTAAATTTTTATTTAAAATTTTAAAAATATATTTTTTTTTGTTTTTAAGCCATAATGTAAAATTTTATGATGTGAAAGATATATATTAAAAAAGATTATATATTATAAATTTATATAGTGAAAAATATTATGATAAACTTAATGTATTTATTGTAAATTCTGATGGTTTAAAAATAATAAAATATGTTAAAACATTCATTTTCTTTTATATAAAGTTGATATAAGACCAATATAAGTCTCTTCATACTCTTTATAATAATTTTCATAACTTTTAAATCTCTCATTCAATATTTCTTTACTAACCTTGCCATACTTAATAAATTTGTTCAATGTTAAATAATCTTCATTAAAATCAATATTTTTAAGATATTCATCAGCTTCATCATCTGTCATTCCTTCTATGAATAGATCTTTAGTCTTTTCAGTGTCCTTCATCACAATCATCTCTTTATATAAGTCAGATTTAATTGTAAAGTTTTTAAATTCTTCAATTTTCTTTTGATTAACTTTTTCTATTGTATTGATCTTTAATTCTCTAGAATAAAGTGTTAAATCTGAATCTAAAACAGCTATAAACTCCATCCCACTTAATATTCCAACCTTTCTAACCATTTCTTTATTTTCAAATGAATGTATAACACTTAAATGTAATATATTCATAATATTTACCATTTTATCTATTGAATATACTAAAAAGAAAAGATCTTCTGTAAAATCAAAAGAGTCACACTTGATTTCTTTTACAAGGAAGCATTTGTTGTATATAAATAAAGAGTGTGTTGTTTTTATAAATGAAAAATCACCTCTTACATAAAAATCAACTATTTTTGCATCAATTTCACCTTCTAACATGATTTCACCCGTACTTTTACCAAGTAAATCATATTTAATTATTTTCATACAATCAAGAATGCTAATTCTATCATAATAAATATCTCCAATTTCACATTTTTGCTTTAAGACAATTCTACCATTCTTATTAGAAACATAAACAACATTATTTGATTTAAAAAGCACCATCCCTTTAGAATATTTCAAATAATCCAATTTTCTACTTAAAACTTCTTTATCATTAATAAAGAGGGTGTTATTTTTATAAATACAACAACCAGTGGCATCTAAATCAAATAGGTCACTTCTAGTGTTAAGATATGAACTATTATTGTATATATTACCTATTAGTCCATCTGTCATAAATTTTGAGGTGCAACATTTCAAAGATTTAGGATTTACCAATAAATCACGTCTTTTATATAATTCTAAGTTCTTATACACTTTTATTGCATCATAAACCTCAATAAAAGTGTCTTCATTTATAAAATTAAGAATTCCTTTTGATCTAAACACTATTTTGTTCAACACCATATCATAAATAATATTTTTGTTAACAATAATATATTTATCAAAAAATATAAATTCTTGTATTTCTTCATCAAAACTAATTTCTCTGATCATTTTATCCTTTTTAATGTCGTACAACTTTATTATTCTATCATTAAGAAACCCAAATACTTCTGATTTGGATGTTTGAGCCATGTTTTGAATTGTTTGGTTGATTTTATATATAATTTTTTTTGTTCCAACGTTATAAATAAACAAAAAAGTATGGCAATTGATTAGAATCTTCCCTTTCATGCCAAATATTTGTTTTACATTTTTATAGTCAATCTCTAATGTATAAATATACTCCATTTCTTTAGAATAAACCAAAATTTCTTTGGGGTTTAAAAATAAAATAAAATCGTCTAATATCATAAAAGATGAAGCTGATAACTTGTAGTTATAAGAATTGTATCTAGAATTGATATAGAAGTCGTTCTCACATAGAACATAAGTGTGTGGACCGAAGCACTCAAGTTGTATTAATTTTGAATCGAAAGGTAAGTAAAACTTTAAGTGAAGCTTATCCAAATCATAAATAGAATAGTTTCTCTGAGAATGAATGCATATAAAGGAATCTAAGCCAACGACGTATGATTTTACATTTATAGCTTTTGTATTTAGTTGTTGGTATAATTCATACATGCTGAAAATTATTTTAAAAATTTTAAAATAAAAAATATTACCGATAAATAAATATAATTTTTTTAAAAAAGTTAAAATAAAAAGTATAGGGTTTTACTCAATTGTCAATAATTCATACCATTGTGTAAATTTTAAATTTATTATTTGGTATAAAAGTATGCAAATAGATACGAAATAATGAAAATGCATATTAAATTAAAATACATATTTAACGGTTGATGTGGAAAGTTGCAATTAGATGTAGAAACTCTATATTATAAATTTATTTTTATTTGCTAAGAGTGATACTTTATAACAGTACAAAATATAAAATAATTTTAGTATAAACAGAGATTAAAGAGCATAAGAGAATGTACATTGATTTAAATATGATTATGTCTTTCTATGAGTGGTATAAAAGTATTAACTAAATTATACAAATTTTAAATAAAAGAAAATGTACAAGAGCAAAATTTTATATTTCCATGTTGTATCAAAATAAAATATCATAATTTTAAGATATTTGATTTTAAATGATTTGCTATAATTTAAGACCTCCACTTGGGCTATAACAGGGTCGTTGAGGATAATCCTATTAACTCTACTAACAATAGATAAAGGGCACCTCTTCCAATAACAGGGAACTGTTACTTCTTGAAGATATAAGTTGTTTTCTTTGCGTAATATCACTAAGATCAGCTACAATGTAATATTGTGTCTTTAAAGTCTTATTGTCACAATCTAAGACAGCATGACAACCGATTTTCACTACCTTCTACCAAGCCACAATATATGTATGGTTGCTTTCCGTGTCCCTTTTACATCCCATTTTGATTTGGCGTCCATGTAAGTTGACTGATACTTAAGGTTATTTGTAATAATTAGCGTAGGTTGCCAATCAATACTACTTTGTATAGTTTTATCTAACATTCATATTTAATAAATAAATCTATTATTAAATTCATGTTCCACATAGGTGAAAGTCTCACAATTAATAAATCGTAATAATCTCAGCCATGTCGGATCATGAATATAATAAAGATGTTTTCAACAATATTTGATAAATTTATTATCATCTAATTACTTTATTTCTGATAAAACAAGAGAAGTGTCAATATCACGTATTATAATTTCAATATATTAAAAAAATTAATTAAAAAAAATATATAAAATAATTTTATATCCTTTCAATATGTACCTTTTACTAAATATATTATATTGTTACTTTGAATTTGAATGTAACAATGGAATAGATATACATGAGGATTGTAGCCTAATGGTTATTAAGGAGATTGAAAATAATGTAATTTATAAATATTCTTTTGATAGATGGTTGCAGTTATACAAAAAAAAAATTTGTACAACCCCCACCAGAGTTGTAAGACTGTGGAGTGGCCCTTATGAATTTTATCTAACCCTGTTTTTCATATACAAGAATAACAAATTGAAAAAAAAGGAAAGAAGAGATAAATTATTACGAACGTATAAAGATAAATATACTAAGCCTAAGGATGTAATGAGGCACGGTATAAAATTTATAAAAAAGACAAGTGAGACGTACAGCTGTAGATCTAAATCACCCCTTTTCGAAGATCAAAATTGTTTTAAATCTTATAAGCTTATTCATATTGAAAATTCTCCAACTGATGAAATTTTTAGAGTCATTTTAAAATTTAACATGTCAGAACGATGTAAAAAACAACTTAAATCAATTCCTAAGTTTGAAAATAAACTTCTAGATAATTTATGTTCAAACGGACAATGTCAGTCATCAGGAATTGAAAATATCAAACTTGATATAAATGTTACACGAAACGATTTAAGTTCAGCAAATATAACCAAAAACATTATCAATTTAGGAGAAATCAAAGCAAAACCAGTGATTTCTCATGTAGTTAGAAGCATTTCTGCTTTTATTTTGATAATTGTGATCGTTAATCTGCTTAGACACTTTCCTCATGGTGTAAAACGGGTAGTTTTATTTGGGTTTTCTATTACTTTAATAATTATATTATATTTTAGTGATTTTTTTATTTAATTCACCATTAAATTAATTATATATTTTTTTTTTGATGTAATAAATCTTGACTATCATCAGTCGACAAAAAAGTTTATTACTATTTAAAATTAAAATAATACAAATTATAAATATATTTACATTTTAGAGTTAAAATATTTAGTTAGTGATCGACTAAGCATGTTTAGAAGATATAAAAAATATTTGGATTTTGATAAAAAAGATATGTGATGAATTCAAGCATCCACGTGGTAAGGTTGGAAACAACGAATAGTTAAAATATAACAGATCATGGCATATCATAGGCTAAGGGGATACGGATAATCTTGTTCAATCTGGTAAACTAGTTTACAGTCGATAGACAGACACTTTTTCTTCATTCGTAGGAAATTTTTACTTCTTGAAAATATAAGCTGATTATTTTGCTGTAATAACACTAAGTGGGCTACAACAGCATCCTATAATGTAGTGTCCTTATAGTCTTACTATATAAGACACCATGAAAACCAAGTTTTTGCACTGAGTCAGCTACAACCGCATCCTATAATGTAGTGTCGTTGAAGTCTTACTTTCTAAGATGATTCAAGACACCATGATAACAATTTTTTATACCGTCTCTTACTAATGTACAATAAGTATATTGCAATTATACACGATATCTATCCCTTATACATTACATTTTATTATATATTTGTTTCAATTTTAGGTTTTATCTTTTTCTATGGTAATTGGTACTTTAAGATTCTTTGTGAAATACACGAGAATATCTGATTTTCCCAATCTATACCACTTTGTGTTTTTTTGTCTAAATATTAAATAAACAAACTATTACTATTAATAAAATGAAAATTAATACATCTAAGTGCGGCTTATGCCCTTAATATGCAATAGTGTAAATTTACGATATAAATCACATCACTTGTTCTTAATCATACGTATTTAAGTGAACTATTAGAATCATCAGATCAAATTTAAGATTAAACTTAATAAATTATTTTTGTAATTCTAAAAGAAGCAATATTTACAAAAATTGTTTTTAATTGTAACCTTTTATATTTTTATTTATACTTAATATAGACTATTTTGCAAAAAATAACACCCCAAAAATGAAAATTTTGAGCTATTTAAGACTACTTAAAATATATATAATGAAATAAACTCTTAAAAAATGTATTCTTATATTTTTCAATATTTTTATATGAATTCTAAATATAATATTTATGTTTGTAAAAATAACACCCTGGAATTTAATAATTAACATGTATCTTAGAGCTAATAAATAGCAAAACATCTTCTTTAGAAGCCGAAATCAAAACTGGTTATTATTAAATGTACTATACCGTTACATATTTAAGGATTTTGTCTTTTCATTCATTTTTTTTCAAAAACCAAAACCTTTAAATTTTTGGTTAATATATGCTCGATAGTTTTTAAATCAAATGATAATGGTGGCTATTTTATTAAATTCTAATTTTTAACTAATCATTATATGAACTGACTTTGGGTGTGACAAAGTGCATTGTCTTGTTAGAAAAAAAGACAGAAATGCCCATCATAAATGCAAATTTTTGAGATTTTAAGCAAAAAGTTGTTTATTAGTAGCGTCGTCAATAATTTGATTAATAAACACAACTTTGCCCGCCTCTTTAGATGATATACAACCACAAAACATTACAAATCCTCCGACATACTTTACTGTTGGTATAATATAACTAAGATTACATTCGTTCACTTTTCTTCCTCCCACAAAACTAGAACTATCTGGCTGATAAGTGCAAAATCAGCATTCATTTAGAAAAAATCGCAATTCAAACTAATCTTTAAGAATTCTAAAGAGCCATTATATATATTTTTTGCAAAAATGTTTTTCTTACTTAATAATGGCTTGATAGAAGAAATAAACATGTTGATACATTGTTTTAATAAAAATCAATATAGTTAATATGGATACATTGATATTGTATTGCTTTAACAGGTGATTTTTCATTTTTATTAAAGAATGATATTTTGCACTGTTCTATCCAAAATACTGTGTTTTAAAAATGAATTTTTGGCTAAAACCATTCATTAATAACATTAGCCTTTTGCTCTTCATAAAAATGTTTTGAAATGGGTTATTCGTTAAATAAAATTTTATTATTAAAAAAATCAAAATGGTACTTTTTTTGAAAACATGTTCACAGTATAATTGAATTTATAATTCATATAGAAATATTTAAAAAACACGACAATTCATACAAATAGTATATTTTATTTTATATTTTATATATTATTTGAATTTTATAATTACCTTTTGTAATCATGTTTTTATTTTTTATAAGTCATGTAAACCCAATTCTTAATGACATTGATGATATTATCTCAATCTAACAAAACATAAGATTGATAAAACAAAGCTATAGATGTTCAAGTTGTAACATTTCTTGTAGAATTGTGAAATATAGAAGAAATGTGGATAAAATATTATTCAGATGTCTAAATAGAAACTGTAGGAGTTTTATAAATACCATTCTATTTACGAAAGAAGTCATTTTAATGACATAAACATTTCTATTCAGAATATATAAAATTCATAATTTTTAGATTAATGATATTGAAATATTTTAAATTTAACAAGAATTTCTAATATGGCAAAAATTTAAATATATTCTAAGCTTTATCTTATGTGTGTTGACTATTTTGATATGAATCCAATAAGACCAGGTGGTCATGATGTCAGATAAATAAAAGTCAGTTTAGGCATAATAGAAAATATAACAGAGGAAGATATCAAAAAACTGATGTGTGGAAATTTTGTATTGCAGATACATTATCAAGACTTGCTAAAGTGTACATGGAACATGTTCATGATAGAATTGCATTATCTTTACTTCCTAAAATACAATGAATATGTCGAGAAGGTACCTCATACATTCAGATGAATGGCAGTCATATGCAAAAACTTTTTTTCTCTTGGTTTAACACATGATACTGTAAATAATAGTATCAACTTGAGCCTTCACTCAAAATATTGAATCATATTGATCTAAAGATAAGGCTAGAATTGAAGAGTAAAAAGAGTTGCTATCTACCAAGTTAGATGTGTTCTAAGCAGAAATGATGTTAAAAGATAATGTTTTGAAAATGAATTTTTAAAAATCGCTAAAAACATCTTTATTAAATCTATTGTTCAGACATGGGTGAGGGTCTCACAATAAATTAAATACTCTTGAGATAATAGATATATATTATGTTGAGATTTTGATATGTTTTCTGATACAACAAAAACTATTTAATATTAAAATTTTTACTCGATGCACAACGGGGGAATTTTTATTAGTTGAACTATTTTTTTCTATCTAGTCTTATCTAGCACAATTTTTTTATTTTTGGATGCTATTTTTTTCCAAAATAGTGTAGATATGAACGGAGTCAATGCCTTGAACATAAACACCCTTTTTATTTATAAATTCATAGTTATGGCATACCGAACTATGCTTAAACCCGGCCCCTTCGATAAAACGATAGCCTTGAAACTTATCAGCCTTAATAATAAAATTGATACTACCCTAATATCTATAATAGGTAGTATTGGGAATAACACAATTAAACTTTTAATAAACTCAAGATAAAACTTCAATAATTAAAACACTTATACCAAATATTTTAACACAGTTTTTAATATGTGGAGATCATCCTTGATGGTTTTTACATTCAAAGTATAACATTGTATCGTCAATTTGAAATATTCCTCATGACACTAAATTTTTATTATTTTAAAAATCGCCCATGGTATCCAATGTTTGAATTATTTAAAAAATCGAAGATATGTAGTTATGGTTGATTATCAACTACAATAGTCAATAATTTATATTTTTATGAACCATATTGTAAATTCAAACATAACCATACAAGATTATATGAAATTATATAAACAGATTTATGACAAATGTCACACAACTACGAATTGTTCATTTTAAATAAAAATTGCTGTATATCAAAATTTTGATTTTCAAAAAAAAAGTTTTTCTTATTGGTAAATAGACTTTATACTTGCCATATTTAAAATTAAATCATCTCCATGTGCATCACCAACTTTTTTCTTACAAGAGATTAATTTTCATAGAAACATTACGCCTATTAAAACATTTAATTATGTAATAAAATACGATTCAATAAATTTTTTAAGAAATCAAGTTTATTTACCGTATAAATTAACCACTCCAATTCTTCAAAATTATAAAAAATATATACGTTATTTTTGATTTTTATTAAACTTAGGGTCTAGTTTTGGTACTGATCCAAAATTTTGAAAACAACATTTGCCGTTTTCAAAAATGTTTTATTGATTTTATGTCTTGTAAGAAAGCAATAAAAAGTTTTTCGTTTGATATTCTTGATAGTTTCCTACATATAAAATCCAAATGAAATTGAAAATAATATTCATTAAATATCATACTTTTTAAAAAATTGAGTTAAATTTGGATCCTTCAATGGACTGGGTGCACATGTCAAGAATCTACATAATTTGTCTGGTGATTTACTGTTGAATACATGTAATTTAACTCACTTAAGTATGAATATATGCACCATTCTTCAAAAATATAACTGATGTATCGTTAACATCTCTTTGAATATTGGAGATTGAATTTTTCCGTCTTTTTCACAACATAGAACGCCCACATATATGTCCTTTGATCAACACAAAAACTCATGTCATATTTACCATATTCCCTAAATTTATGTTATTTATTACTTCAGCTTCATCACCTCTTAAAAAACGACCTTTGTTAAATTCCACAATTAAAAAACCTAGATTCGTCTGATTTAATAGGGTGCCTGACGTTCCCAACATATTATATTCACGATTTGCCGATATCATTTCAGAATAAAACTTCATAAAGACGTAATACTCGTTACAGATAATACACACCAACAACCAATTAGCTGACGCACGGCCCATTAAGGACTTTCATCGGAGATAAGGATGTTAATTTTATTATTTTCGAAATATTAAATTTTGTTCAAATTTATACGTTAAAATTAAATAATTTATATAACAAATATATTGAATAATAGAGTTTTCAATTTCCGTTTGTGCACCCTAATGCCAATATTTTGTTACCTTTTTGATTTTTGCTTACTAAAACTCTCAAAACACAACCACAGTTCTGACAACTCACTGCAACATTAATAAATTACATATTTTCAAAAATTAAATATTTTACTCTTTCATATATTTATTATAAAACTCTATAATTATTTTTTAAGTGGATAGTATGAAATTTTATTTACATTTGAAAACACAAATAAAAAACTTATGATTAAAAGTTTTAACTTTAAGTATGTTTTATTTTATATTTATAGCATATTATATGTATATTCCCTTGATTGCAAACTTTTATACAAAATATAATACAAATATCTTATTTCCCGCTGAGATCACGAAACAGAACAAAATCAAATCTATTTATTAAGGCTACAGTACTGGAACCTGTATGTCAATTACTTACAATATATATTGTTATCAATTTAAAGTTATTCTATTTGTTTATTACAACTGATTATTTATATTAAACTACAAATACCCCTTTTAGGGTGTTGACTCCTTTTGAAAGACGGTATAATTAATATATAATGATAATATCATTAAGTCCAATATTACAATATAATTTTCTACATTAAATCACATGAGAATCAGTTATGGTGATAAAATTGTTTTAGGGATGATGATAAGTACTTAGAAAATAGATTTTTATGTTTTTTGCCAGACATTTACCCGTTGTTTCTAATCTATTTAAAATTTATAATTGCTGTTTGAATCTATGTCTTTCTCCGCTATTTCACCAGTCATTTCTTCTATAGTCCTGAGAAATATTTACAAAGCCTTTTTGGCACTATGAAATGAATTAAGGGCTTCGGATATTGGTTTATCGATATAGAATTAATATTATAAAAATTTATCAATAATAATCACGGAGGTTAAAGAGTAGAGTATATGTTTATTTGATATCTAATAATACACTTTTCTATATATTTCGTGTTACTTTGAAGTATTACATTAATACTATTGATTGAATTGTTTTTCCAAATATGGTAGTTATAAATTTCTAGCTAATTCAACTTTTAATTATAAAACTATTAAGTTTGTTATAGCTGTCATTTAATAAAAAAAACTATAATAAAACTTTTATAATTTATTATTGATTTATTTATAGATTTTTACTCTTATTTATTAAATTTTTAATAAAAATTTACCCATGTTTTTTAATCTAGCTATTCAATTTTTAAATATATACAGCACAGAATGCGAATTTAGTAACAATGCTGCAATAATCAAACCAACAATATCATGTAATGACAATTGTTATTATAATCATATCAAAAGAATTACAAAAATTTCGACTACTTACAAGACAGTTGAATTTTCAAAAGAATGCAATGAAATTCATATATTTTATAAAGAAGGGATCTTAAAATATATACCAAAAAATAAAACTTGTAGTACTTCGTGCTATAAACATTTTTTAGTATTTTTATTAAAAACGTATTCTTTCTTCAACAAATTCAAACATGAGGATAATATAAAGCTTTCAAAGCAGGATAATCTTTATATCATCACACAGTTTCTAAAAAATAAACATTTTGATATCAAAGTTGATTATTCTGATTTTACAAAATCAATTATCACTAATATTAGATCAAATGTATCAATACAAGAAGATTATAAATATAATAGATATAAAGATGAAAATAAATTAATAAAAAAAAAGTTTGAACAAGATTACATGATTGATAATCATGTTGTTGAATATAATCATTTTAAAATTATATTACTAAACAATAATAAAGATGATAAGAGCAAAAACAAGAAATTATTACAGGGAGAAGGATATGTGACCATTTCTAATTTATATGCTAGTTCAGAATCTAAAAATAAAATCAATCCAGGTCGGCAAGAGTGTAATCTTAAAAATTCAAACGGTGATATTAATGAAGTTGATAAAAAAACAAACATGAATCTTATTCAAAATATATCAATATATGATGATATTCTAGGTTATTCCTATATTATGCACAATAATAAAACAACCCTAACTCAAAACCCTTTAAAACGTAATTATGAAGCTTTTCAAGATTTTATATTCATTGAAATGGATGGTAATGAAAAAAATATAGTTAGTGGTCAGAAAAAACAAAAATTAGATGAAAATCAACATGTATTTAGTGTATTTTGTGACATAGGGTCTCCTTCAGAAGGACTTTCAACTGATAGTGATCTTAATTTAGGAATACCCCTGGATGATAATTCAATAGAAACGTTAAAGGATCAAAATATATCTTTTAATGATCTTAATTTAGGAATACCCTCGGATGATAAATCAATAGAAACGTTAAAGGATCAAAATATATCTTTTAATGAAGATATACGTGTATTTGTGGCTGCTAAAATCACAGATAATTCAAAAAAGGTTGTTATCTTTGAATTACCAATGAATATTGAAAAGAAATATTTGGAATTTGTTTTAACTTCCTTAAAATATAGAAAAGAAAATAAAATAACTGTACTTATAACTAAAAGGGTTGATGATAAAGAACTCTTTAATAATATTAAAGGTGTTTATACACTTTGTTTTAGCGAATTATATAATTTATTGGCTGGAATTAATGTTGGTGATATTTTATCAAAAAAACAATATAAATACATTACCATCATACAAGATAATGTTAAAAAATTATTATCAATAAAATTCACGGATAGTCAATATTTAATAATTAGCCAGTGCTATAAACAAAATGATAATTACATAAAAAAATATTATTTAGTGCCTATCAAAATAAATCTCAATGGTGTTTTTGAAACTGTTTATACCGAAGAAATAATAGAATTATTTTGTAAAAATTCTATAATGTTTGATAAGTTTGAACTTTTAGATTATAATTATTTTAAGAATCATTAAAATACAAATAAATAAATTGATTTAATTTTAAATAGAATATGATATTAAATAATACAATATGCTCTAATTTTGGATATTTGTATATTTTATTGAAAGAATTTGGTATTACACCAATAATCAAAGCCTTAAGTGTTGAAAACTATATAAGTAATACTCTGGACTACAAAAAAGTATTCATGAAGATGTAGTGGAAAAAGATTATCGTGGCAAGCAGAAATTAAATAAGACAAACAATAGTCTTTTCTAAGCAAATTTTAAATAAATTATTTTGTCAGTATAAAAATATTATAACATTGTTTTTTATAAATAATAATTTGTATATCATAAACATATAATATTGTATTTTAGAAAAAAAAATTTAACATAATT
>JAOXFI010000032.1:0-41104 GCA_029232285.1 Agmasoma carcini (nom. nud.) | reverse complement strand
GTGTGTAAAATATAACATTTTCTTAGATTCAATATCAAAAATAAAAATATGTATATCAAAAATAAAAATATGTATATCAAAAATATTAATATCAAAAATAAAAATTCAATATCAAAAATAAAGAATTCAATATCAAAAATAAAATATGTATATCAAAAATATTAATATCAAAAATAAAAATATGTATATCAAAAATAAAAATTCAATATCAAAAATAAAGAATTCAATATCAAAAATAAAAAGATCAAAAATAAAAATTCAATATCAAAAATAAAAATATCAAAAATAAAAATTCAATATCAAAAATAAAAAGATCAATATCAAAAATTAAATATCAAAAATATTTACATAATTATTTATAAATCAATTTGTTCTATAAATTTATAGAAATGATTGTTCAAATCATTAGTTAATGTTTTTATTAAGTAAGTAAGATATTCTATTCCAGAGAAATAAATACAATCATCAAGATAATTATCTAAAGATTTACCAAGTGATGCAAGATGTTCAGTAGCTACGTATGAAATAACGATTGATAGCTTATCATAATCATCAAATAGTTTAGAATAGTTATCAGTGTTGATATGGCCCATTAGTATTGAAATATTTCTGTGGTGGTATGTTAGGTCTTTGGTAGTACTTTCAATAAAAGATGTTACTATTCTAAAGTAAACACCTAAGACTACTCGTGGATCATCAAGACAGCAAAAGCAGTCTTTTATGTCTTGTGAGTTACGAGCGATTCTATCTCGAATATATTTTACATATTTTTGAATGTTTTCAGCCTTTATACGTACAATGGCTTTAAGCTTTCTAGAGTATAATTCATGAATGGAGTAGTTTTTCTTACTATTTAAGTTATAATAAGGATCTTGTTGACTCATATGGAATAAAATAATATAAAAAATAAAATTATATAAAATTATATAGAATTATAGTATAAAAATATATTATAGAATTATATTATAGAATTATAGTAATAAAAATTATATTATAGAATTATAGTAATAAAAATTATATTATAGAATTATATTATATTATATTATATTAGTATCACTATATAACTATTATTATATTATATTAGTATCACTATATAACTATTATTATATTATATTATATTATTATATCTTTAATAGTATAAAAATAACACTTTTTTATTAAAATTTTAGATATTAAAAAACTGCAAATTTTACTGATCAATACCACATTTGAAGGCTTAAATTTATGTTTAAGACAGTCTAAAGCTACAACATTAGCCATACAATTCAATATTTCTATAATAATAAAAGGTTGAATCTCATTATAATCCCAAATAATGAATATCAATCTTGAATAGCTAAAGAATGAACTTACTAAGTAAAAATATAAAAGTTTTTTTGTTTTTATTTTATAATAAAATAATTTTATAAATAAAAAATTTAAAAAATTGAAAAAAAATTGAAAATTAAAATTTTGATATTCAAAATCAATTGTAAAATTATTATTTGATATTTGAAGACTTGGAAGGTTTAATGCATAAATGCTAGTTATTTTTATTAAAATAATATATAATAATAAATTAAATATAATTTTATAATTATTATTATAATTATTACTATATTTATTATTATATTTATTACTATTATTATTACTATATTTATTACTATATTTATTACTATAATCGTTTTCACTATTATTATCATTACATTTAGAAAAAGATATGTTATTTATGAAATAATGTCTAAATATTGATTTTTTAAGTAAAAGCATGTCAATTATCTTATAAGTTGTGTTTAATTCGTAATATTTATCACTTATAAGCATGCATTTATTACAATAATTTTTTTTTCTTAGTTTAAGTCCACACTCTACACAAACCATAAAAATTTTAAGGTGAAAAAATAAAAAAATTTTAAAATTTTAAAATGGTATATATAAAGGTAAATATAAAGTTTTAATATAATATATAATAATATAATATAATAATAATAATATAATGATAATATAATATTCCCCTTATAATATTCCCTTATTAATATTCCCCTTATAATATTCCTTTTATAATATTTCCTTAATAATATAAAAATATTCCCCTTATAATATTCCCTTATTAATATCTCTTTTATAATATTCCTTTTATAATAAATTAAATTTTTTTACTTAAAAATTTTTATGCAAAAACAAACAAAATTGATTAAAGTAAAAATAGACATCCATTTGATGTGATCCATTTCGTAAGTTTATTTTTTAATTATTATTTTTAATATTAAATATATAAAGACTTGCAAATTTTTAACCCTTGATGTTACAAATTTTTTTGATATTTATTGAACAGCTTACAAATATAATAAAACATCTCTTTTATTCACCTAAAACCACTATAACCAACACTAAAACACTTAAACACAATGAATTCATAACTAATACCAATCAAATGCCTCATATTAGACTAACTGAATGTACTATCATCATTACTGATATCATAGGTTCAACCTCTCTATTTATAAATAATCCTAATATATATTTAAGAACATTAAAAAATCTTAGAGATCTTATAAATAATTTATGTTCACACTATAAAGGGGCAATAGTTGGTGATGAGGGTGATTCTTTTACGTGTGTATTTGAGAGTAGAGAAAGTGCATTTGAAGCAGCAAGGCTCTATCAATTGCATAGCAACATTATTAATGATAAGATAAAGACTAGAATAGGAGTTAATGAAGGTAAGTATTACATTAGAACAGTTAATAAGACTGTTAAGTGTTATGGGAAGGCTATTGAAGAAGCATCAGATTTTATGAAGCATAATATTGGTAATAAATTGTGCATATCTAAAAATGTTATAAAATATGCTAAAAATCCTTTGAAGTATAACTTTTGCGTTCATAACTGAAATTTGTATTAATAAATTAAAAAAAATATTAAAAATTTTATATTAAAGAAATTATAATAAAGGAATATAAGAAATGGAAATATAGGAATATTATAGTAGAAGTAATATAAGGAGTACTATAGTAGAATTATATTATAGTAATAATATTATAGTAGAAGTAATATTATATTAAAGAAATTATAATAAAAAATTTAATAAATATATTATAATAAAAATTTTATATTATAATAAAAATTTTATATTTATAATTACACAATAAATATCTTTGTATCATCACTAAGCTTATACACAACACCTTCAATCTCAATTCCTATAAAACAAAGTAAAGTCTCGCCCCTTTCAATCCCTTGTAAAGACACATTTACATATTTAGAAATTTTATAACTTAAAAATTGATCTTTCCTTTGTAAATAAATCAAACCTTTAGGCTTGGTATTACAAATCACTTCAATAGTAAATCTTAAAGGTAAATTTATATGTAAATTTATAACATCAGGTGTTGAAATGTTATAATAAATACATTTACATTTAATACAGCCAAATTTATAATATTTATATTCTAAAACCTTAATATTAGAATTATTAGGATTAGGTTTTAAAAAATTAGGATTTATATTATCATTTATAATAGGATTTTTAGAATTATCATTTATAATAGACTTATTAGAATTATCATTTATAATGATATAAAATATATCAATACACATATTAATAAAATCATTAGTTTCTGATCTAAAATTATCTTTAAGTAACTTAACATCACTCAAATCCATATCAATTGGTTCAGATCTTCTTAACTTACCAATTACATCATTAATACCCTCCTTAAGCCTTCTCTTATCATCTATTTTAAGTATTTTCATGATTTCTTTAATACTCTCTTTTTCTTCATTTTTATAATTTTTAATCTTAAGATATGAAAAATCTTTCTTTATGCATTTAGGTATAAAAATATCAAATTTCTTATTCAATATTTTACCAACTAACAAATCTACCAAATATTTTCTATCGTACAAACTTAAATTTACTTTTGGTATTTTTTCTATAAAAATTTCTTTATTATTCTCTACAATCTTAGAAATAACATCAAAATCATAAATTTTATAAATTATGCTAGAATCATCAACTCTGGCATGTTTAAGTATTTTTAATGCATATTTTTGTATTAAAAAATTATCTTCTTCAATTATTTTATCAAAATTTGAAATATTTACCAAAAATTTATCATTATTACTCTTGTTATCATTGTTATTACTAATATCATTATTATTACTTATATTATCATTATTACTCTTATCATTGTTATTATTATTGTTATTATTATTATCACACTCATTATCACTCTTATCACACTTGTTATCACTCTTATCACACTCATTATCACACTTGTTATCACTCTTATCACTCTTATCAAGCCTTTTAACTATTTTATATAAAATATAAACAACATTTTCTCTAACTACTTCAGATTCATCACTAAGTGCATCAATTAAAAAATTAATCGTATTTTTATTATGCGCAAAAAAGAATGTAGCTTTAGCTGTCTCAACTCTTATGCTATCATATTCATCTTCTATTCCATAGACAAACAATCCTAAATTTTTTTTATCATAAAAATTAAATTTTTTAACATCTTTAAAATACTTTAAAGATTTAACAAGACTTAACCTCAAATTATAATCATTATCATTTATGTAATGCTTAATCCTATCAATCAAACATTCTTGTTGATTAAAATCTAATTTTAAATCCTTTAAACGACATAAAATTGCCATCCTTACCTCTAAATTCTTATCACTTGATAAATATATTAAATCTTCATAAGTACCCATTTTTTTAATACAAATTGATCTTATTTTATGATATGGATCATACATTGTATTATTTATTACATTTGTATTGTTATATGCAAATTTTGTATCATTTGTATTGTTATATATAATATTTGTACTGTTATATATATTATTTATAATATTTGTGTTATCACTTGTATTGTTATTGTTATATATAATATTTGTATTATTATTTACATCACTTGTATTATTTGTATTATTTGTACTGTTATATACATTATTTGTATTATTTACATCACTTGTATTATTTGTATTATTTGAATCAAAACTCTGCTTAATATTCAAAATAGCACATTCTCTAATCATTGCTGATTCATCTGATATAAAATATTCAATATCACTACATTTAACATTATTTAAGTTACAATACCTCAAATAATACAACTTATGATAATAATAACATTCATTATTGCACTTATCATCCATTTCTAACTTATATATAACATTATTTAATGTCATTTTCTTTAATTTTTCACATGGTTCTATTAATTTCATTTCAATGGAGCTTTTTTAAAAAATTTATAAAAAAATTATATTAAGTCAAAATAATATAAATTCTTATGGAATGTAAAAGAAGATATTAATAACAATACACTATTCATCCTTTGATAAAGGCAATAGAAATACTTGATTTTCATGGTGATAGTAGTACTATTACTCATATCCTAACTTATATCTTTAAAAAGAGGTTTCTATCTATTGATCGCAGACCAGGTTATCCATATCTCCTGTTTTAGCACAATTAGCCGTAGTTTCTAACTTTATCACTCTTCATCTTTGGAGATTTGGATACAACGAAAGATCACTATTAGTTACAAAAAAATTGGATATTGTTTTGACTTGCAATCTAATCAATTTTTAACAAGAATTATAAACTCTTGAAAGAGTCCAGGCAGATTCCACATGGTGAAGACTGGATACATTGAAAACATCAATAATTAACAAATTGATATAAATTGATACAAATTGATATAAATTGATACAAATTGATATAAATTGATACAAATTGATACAAATTCTCTTGTTTTCGGTCAAGTGAAATTCTTATCATCGAAGATATAAGCTGGTTGGTGTGTATAATAACACTAAATCAAGCTACAACCACGTCTTTAATGGTTTAAACCAGTATGACATCTTCTTCTCTTTCTACTGAAGACTTAGATATACTATTTCTATTTTAAGATATACTATCTCTATTTTAAGATATATTTCTCTTCACTTCAATATATCTAATTTTATAATCTCTTTATCTTTTAACTTTTTAGGTTTCTGATTAACATTGATTATTTCTAAAATAAATAGGTAAAAAGTATATTTAATATATTGTGGTATATGAGCCGTAATAGATTTCAAAGAATATTATTTATTCTCGTTGTTGCCCGATATTTTTCATCAGTTTTAAGATTATGAGAATCCACTAAATATTTAAGAAATTCAGTTGAAGTGTCTTACAATAATATTTATATAAAAAACCATCTTTCTGATTTACTAATATATTAAACCTAAATAAAATAAGTGGATGTTATTCCTCTTATATTTAGAATTTGTATTTTTACAATATAACCCTGACCTTTCAATTAATTGTGTGCTTGTGCCTGTATTCCTCTTATATTTAGAATTTGTATTTTTACAATATAACCCTGACCTTTCAATTAATTGTGTGCCTGTGCCTACCAACGGTTAAATCAAATTCTTTAAATGATTTACACTATAATTTATATGATTTGATTAGTTTAATTCCAAATATGTAAGATATTCATCAGAAAATATTACCTAACCCCTCTTAATTATATGTGTAAGTATTTTGCTATTTTAGTTTATTAAGCTTTTCAACATAAAAATATATTTAATCTTAACCCTATTTCAATATTTGTGCATAATACTGTCTTTAAACATCATTTCTGCCAAAAACTATCTACCTTGGTTGATAATAAAAATATTTTGAGTGTGATAGGATTGAAAATTGATATTATGATTAACAGTGTCATTTGAAAAACTTAATCTTTTATTTATTCTTGAATATGAAGGCCACTCATCAGAATGAATAAAGTACTATCTTTGGATTATATGCAATAAATACGATTCATTTCCGTCTTGAAAATACACTTTAAAAGATGTATATGATATACCAAAGATCCAAAATCGTTATTAGTACATCATCTTCTGTCTCTTCTCTTTTATGCTTGAGCTAACTCTTGTCAATTTAACACAGCACGTTTTTGCCTTCCAATCGCATTAGATTTATATCAAAATAATCTAAATATTTAAAATTAAGTTTTTCATATATCTTATTGATAATTTTATAAGATAAATCCGTGAGATTTTCAATATCAATATCAATATCAATATCAATATCAATATCAATATCAATATCAATATCAATATCAATATCAATATCATTATCAATATCATTATCAATATCATTATCAATATCATTTTCACTTTATAAATTATTGAAATGTTGACATTTAAATTCTCAAAATTTATCTGTATGAATTGGAAAATACTTTTTATACCCATAACATATATTATTTAGACATTTAAATGCTTTTCTCTTTATATTTCACAACATTATAAGAAATGTGACAAATTGAGTAACGAAAACCCTTTACATAGCAGACCCAACTCTTGTAAAATAAATATTAAACTATCAGTGTCATACAGATATGGTTCGATTCATTATTTAAAAAATCACCTATGATCACTGTTTTCTAATTTCGGTGCGAATGTTTACCTCATTCAATAAATTGTCACTACTTAACAATCGATGAATATTATATTTTCTTAACCCAGCAAACTTTGATTTATCTATTTAAACGGGTGATTCCATCATTTTGAGTCTATTAACAATAGAAACAACTTCAGAGCAAAATTTTCAAAAAAATATCTACATATGATTGATTTCTTTATTTACTGAATTATACGTATCTCCATTATGAAGTAAAGGTTTTTTGAAGCAAAAATCTGACAATATTGATTTTTTTCTAGAAGGTTTAATTTATATTCCTTTGCAATATTTTTCTTCATGTCTCATCTAATTCAGACCCACATCGAATTCAAAGCCTGTCTTCTTATGTTTCGTCTCAAAATCATATTCTTATTAAATTTTCTTCTTATCTTATAAAACTTCCTTTAAAGAGGTTATACTCTAAGTAAAATTTATAATATTTGAAACCATTTTTCTATCTATAGTTTTATTAGAATTTATTCATATCAAATTACAACAAGTATTTCCAATCATATATATAAGCAATGTTGATAACGAATGTATTAAAGAAAATATAAAGGAATGGCTATAATATAAAGGAATGGTTATAATATAAAGGAATGGTTATAATATAAAGGAAGTTGCATTTAATCCAGACATTGAGTACTCTGCTACCACTAAAATAGTCAATATATACAATTAACGAAGACGGCAAAGGTTGAACAAGCAATCATTGAAAATTATTCTTTTATAACATTAGTCGAAACAAATAAAAGACTTTGTATAACTTATAAATAATATTAAATTGCGTATCAACAAAGAACAAGAGATATGATTATATCAGAAAATACATAATTAACAATGTTTATTAATGAACTTGCTTCAACCTACATTTAAGGAGAACGTTTGGTTGATCCAAAAATGGCTTGACAATATCAACAATTGCTCCTATAACATAAGCCTTATATCTAAATTTTTATGAAACGGTTCTCTTTGATAAAACTATTTATGTTCTGTAAGTGCACAATATTTTACTGATTTCGTGGATGGTCTTATACGCACTTGCAAAGAACAATAAATATTTGATAATTCTAGATTACACTCGTATACATCATGCATGTATAACTAAATAATATTTTCTGATCAAAACATACAAATTATTTTAAATCATATTAAATTTATTTTCTTTAAAATAAATATTACCAAGTGTAAGAATGATTCATTTAATGATCTGATCTTGGTTCAGTTAACAACAATGGTTTAGAAGATTATTATAGGAATATTTTAATTAAATTTATCTAATATATTGCTTTTGGGTTTTTCACTGTAAAAACTATATTAAATCATTATATAAAAATTGGATACTACAAATATGGAATGAATCTCTATTAAGTTACAAAACTTTGTTAATTTTTTAAAAAATTTTAAAAAAAATTGGATGGAGCAAATATGGAATGAATCTATATTAAGTTACAAAACTTTAATAAATCGCTTAAAAAATAGAAATAAAGAACTTGTTGACTCATTAAGACACAAAAATAATATAAAACATTCAAAATTAGAATGTCTTAAGTCTAAATCAGTATTCCCTTACATAAGACCAGATCCAAAAACCACTTTCTTATCAATAACAACCACAGCACTTAAAACAAACGACGATCCCGTCTTAAAATTTATTCCTACAATGTCTTCCAACATTAAAATCACAGATATAAATTGGTATGAGGAAATTCACGTTGGTAAAAATTTTTTAACTGAAAAAAATACAATTGAAAATATTTTTTTAGAAAAATCACGATTAAAAGGCTTAGTTAAAGAAAGTAGAGAATATTTGAAACTACCTAAACTTGAAATAATAAGATTACAATTGGAAGAGATTTTTTGTTCAGTTTGTATGCTTTTTGATTGTGGTATTCATGAAATAGAACATTCTCATGTACTAAAGTATGATGAACCTATGACTTGTATTTCAACAAGTCTTGAAAGGTTAAAAAGATCAAATATTGATAATCCTAATATTGATAATTTTAATAATATTGATAATCCTAATAATCCTAATAATATTATTAGTTCTAATAATATTGATATTTCTAATAACCCTAATAATTCACCTAATTCTAATAATATTAATAATTCACCTAATTCTCTTAATTCTTCTTCTGATGTAGAACTTAAAAATTTAAAATTTTTCAATAATGAAAATAAATCTTATTCTGACTTAGTTAAAGGTGATAACACACCAAATATTCAATCTAACTTATGTTCTGACTTAGAATATAAAAATTATGTTGATCAAGTCATAAATACTCCATTAAATAACTCTACCTCTCATTCAAACTCACAATCTAATAATATTTCACCTTTTGAGACAGAAATTAATAATTTAGATAAATTAAGCAAAGAATCATCAAAAAACATTCAAAACATTCCAATTTATGTAAAATTCGATTATTTACCAAGTCACATTAAAAAATTTATAGAAAAATACAAATTCTCTTGCTGCGTTACCAAACTTTTACTCGAAAAAATCTATAAAATTTCAATCAATTGTGACGAACTTCCGAAAATAAATTTACAAAAAAAATTAATCAAATCAAGCCAAAGACCAACCTTATCTAAAGAATTATTCTCTCCATGCAACCACACCGGTCGTTGTGTAAAAAATGTTTGTAGTTGTGCTGAAAGAGGAACAAGTTGCGAACTTTCTTGTGCTTGTAAAAACTGTATAAATATCAAATTCTGTGATTGCGTTAAATGTGATTTATCTTGTCCTTGCTTTAGAGACTACAGAGAATGCACTGAACTATGTGGAAGGTTAAACAAAAATAATAAAAGAGATGAAAATGGCACAATTACACAAGTTGATACCTTAAAATCAGCAAATACAAAGGGGAAAGTCAATTTTAGAGAATGTTTCGATGATTTTGACGTTGATTACAACATTAAAGTCTCCAACTCCCACAATATTTGTAATTTTTATTGTTCTAATAAAAATGTACAGACTGGTGAAACCAAGAAAGTATCAATAGCACCTTCATTTTTTCATGGGTATGGCCTGTTTTGTGAGGAGAGTGTAATCAAAAAGGGCGAATTTGTTATTGAATATCTTGGAGAGGTTATTTCAGATAAGGAAGCGGAAAGAAGAGGAAATTTCTATGAAATCAACAGGTGCTCTTATTTGTTTAATTTAGCATACCGTAAAGAGTGTTGTGCACTTTCTGTTGATGCTTTCTACATGGGGAATAAGAGCAGGTATATAAATCATAGCAAATATGGAGCTAATCTTGATGCTAGACTTATTAGTGTTAAGGGAAATAAGAAAATAGTTTTTTACGCTATAAAAAATATTTATAAAGGAGAAGAATTATTTTTTGATTATAAATTTTCAGAAGAGTCTAAAAAGCAGCATGGCATTATTGATTAATGATCGGTTGTTTTTACCATTATTTAAATAAAAAAAATTGATAATATATAGTTTTAGAAGTATATTATAATATATAGTTTTATAGTTTAATATATAAATATTATATTTTGTAGTTTTATATATAATTATTATATTTTGTATAGTTTTATAGTTTTAGATATAAATATTATAATATATAGTTTAATATATAATTATTATATTTTGTATAGTTTTATAGTTTAATATATAATTATTATTGTTGTAGTCTGCACTGGGATAGCAAAGAGATGTCACAATGATATTTCAAGATAACATTGATTTCAATTAATTCAAATATCTTAGACAGGTCAGAAACTATTTAATGGTTTTTACCCTTAGGGATAATGGCTAGCGAGCAGACAGGCAGGATAAATAAACACTTTGAATCTTCTTACAACAATTACAATTTATAGTTTAAGATTTAAATATTAACAGTTTTAATTTTTTCTCAAATCTTCAGGTGAATCTAAAAACAAATTATCAAAAAAATTTTATGTTTGCAGTCAAAGAAACAAAAAGAGTCTTCACGAATGAGATAAGAAGCGTTACAACAGCTCCAAATGTATTTACAGGTTCTGAAAATCAGCTGTACTTCATGGAAACAGACACAAGAGTAAGTTTGTATTGTAATGGTAGCTCATTATTTACTGAAAACAACATTCTTTATATTGGACTCGCAAACGGTATCGTACAAAAATATGAAAATGACAAATTCAAGGCTTTGTACAAACATAAAGAAAAATGTTGTTCTATTTCAAGCCACAAAGGAAATATTCTAACCGGTTCTTGGGACAAAACAGCAATATTTTATAACGGTAAAACTCACAAATTTGATCATCCAGAAACAGTTTGGTGTGTGGATTTTATATCAGAAAATGCTTTTGTTACTGCCTGTGCAAATGGTTCAATCAGAATATATGAAAATTTGGCAATCTCTACTGAAATAGAAATGCATGTGGGCCCTGTAAGAGGCCTCTTCATAGAAAATAATTTTATATTCAGCGTCGATAATTATGGTAAAATATTGAAAATGGACTTCAAAGGAAATATTATTAACAGCAGAGATCTTGATAACTTTTGCTACTGTATTAATAGATCAGAAGAAAAAATATTTGTAGGTGGTGAGGATGGCAAAATATTTATCTTAAATAAAAATTTAAGGTTGATACAGACTCTACAGCTAGCTTGTACTGCAGTATGGGCTATAGGTGTATCAGATGATATCATATCATGCGGATCAGATGGTATTGTGTACTATTTGGGTGAAAATATTGAAAACCCAATTATTTTTGAGGCTAAGACTCAAGAAAAATCAAAATCAGTCAAAGAGGGTGTATTTGAACAGAATGGTCAAAAGTATAAGGTTGATGGTGAAAAGGTCTATGTTTTGAATGGTGAGAATTGGGAATTGGTTGGTGACTGTGTTAAGCAGTATGAACATTCTTTCCCAGTTACTCTTGGTAAGAACGAATATACTTTATCCTTCAATGGTGATGAAGAAGTCTTTTCAGTAGCAAGAAGATTTTTACAAGAAAATAATTTACCAATCGAATTTCAAAATGAAATTGTTGAATTTATAAATACAAATTTCAAAAAAGATACAAAATATAAACTTTACAGCCAAATTAATCTTGAAAATATTAAAAATGAAATTGGTGATCATGAAATTATTGATTTATTGAAGAATAATAAGTTTGATTCTGGTTTTGAAGACATGTTGGTTGATTTAAGGTCTAATAATTTATTTATAGCACTTTATATCTATAAATATGTTATATATAAGAATGTATCTCTTGATTTAAGCTTTTTATTAAGTCTTAAGATTAAATCAAAGAAGGAAGCAAAGGTGTTTGCTATGCTTATGGCTAATTTGGTAAAGAACCCACCTTTTAGTTTAAAAAGATTAGATGAAAAAATAGGAATATTAAAGGACAGTGGTTTACTAGAATCGAAGGATACTTTGTATTATGACAACAATAAGCTAATTAAATCTCAAAATGTCTAAAATTTTAAAGCTTTATTTTTATTTAGTTCATGATGAAATAAAAAATTATCACGCCTTTATCAGGGTTATAAATATAACTTATTTGTATATTCGTTTAAATATTAAAAAAATGAATTTAATATAATGGAGATTATCTTATATAAAATAAACGGGTATTTGTGAAGTGTTTGCATTTAAGGAATTTTTTATATGTTGTCATGAGTTCCAATACCGTATTTTCCTAGTGGTGTTTGTCATCTGCTGTCTGTCGTCATACATCATTCTTCTGTAGGAGTATCATCCTTAAACAGTTTTCACGCTGTCTTAGAGATTATGATTAATTAAAGTGATGATAAGCCAATAATTTAATACATTTCATTCTGGTTCACAACAGAGATAATAAATAAGAATTTTGATTGTTATTGGATACATAAAGGAACCAACTTTGGTTAATGAAAGCATAAAATATATAGATAAAAGAGTGTCAATAAATTTTATAATACACCCGAGAAAAAAAACCAAATTCTCTAAAAGAATTGATTTCTGGTGAACCGTAAAAATATTTTATATGTTTTTATCAAAAAAATATTTATAATAATAAAAGTATAATAATTTGTATTAATATGAGTAATTATTTTAAAAAAATATTATTTATCCATTTTTGGATGATATAGACCAGCTAATATAATTATTAAACGGAATTGGTGTTTTCAAAAGACGTCGTCGATATTCTGATTGCTTTTCAATTTAAATATTGTTAAATATACACGAAACATTGATGAAAGAGTATTAGATGCATGAATATAACATTCCTTTGTTACAAAAAATATTTTTCAGTTCGAGAAAGCAGTTTCTTTTGTATTTGTAAGATTATTTTGAGTGACACGCTGAAAATTATAAATTTATAATTTAATGATATAACAAATTCTTAAGCCGTTTATTTATTAATAATTTAGCCACAAATTATTTTGAATTTAACTCTTTAGAATTGGAGGTCAAAATATTATATTCCAAATTGATGAAACAAAAAATCAATCAGAAGGGGGTATAGAAGATATTAAAATACGATATTTTGGTTTTTTGTATTGCTGATGTTTCATCAAGGTCTTCAAAAGTATACATGGTGTATGTGTATGCTAGAAGCGCATCTAATCTATTGTTAATTATCCACAGAGTATGTCGCCGAGGTTCAATAATCTATTCTGATGAATAAAGATATTAACTTGGAAATGTACTAGCCTTTAGTTGGCATATGGAACAATTAATCACACTATGAATTTTGTTGATCTTGAGATTTTAGTTCATACTCAAAATATTGAGTCTTATTGGGCCAAAGTCAAGGTACGAATTAAAGAGAGAAAAGGGTAGCAATTTGCTAAAGTAGGAATCTTCTTGGCAGAAATTATGCTAAGAGATAACGTTATGTGAAGTGATCTTTAAAATTTTTTCGATATTATAAAAATAAATTAAAATTTGGTTGTGATCTAATATTTTACTTTTATATTATGTATATCGTTATATAATTTTACAAGTTTTGTAAATATGTCTAAAAAACCAGGAAATCGGGGGAAATTTTTTTTAATAATTCATTGGATCACGATTTGATTTGATAATCGCTCTGACCCACTTCTAATTATAGAAATCGACCTTTAACAAGCTTATCTGATATATTATACCAGAAATTCAAGATATTATTATCTAATTCACTTATGTTATGATTAAAACATCTTTTCGGGACCACTAAAAATTAACAATATTTTATAGATAGCATACCTTTCTTTTTTAATTTGTACTTTAACCTTTGACCAAAGCGATTCAAAATTTTGCGTATAGACAAATGTTATAGGATTAATAAAATTGATACCATGATTCACAGTATCATGTATTAAACCCAGTTGAGAAGTATCTTTGCATATAATTCGTTCATCTGAATGAATAATGATACCTTCGAAACATACCATTTGAATCATAGGTAGTAAATATATGCGTTACTGTCTTGTCTATGGTACATATATAATATTTTTTTTAGGTGAAACACCCCAAAAGTAATATATTGAATAAATATAATTAAAATATTTCTCTATAGCCCTTATACATTACCATATATTTGCCTATAATAATTTTCTGAATTCATTACTGTTAACTGATTAAATAGATTATCAAATAATCGTTATATACACTTGATAATATCATATAACGATAGTTAAGAGAGAAAATCAACATTATTTAACATGAAATTGTATGGAAACAAGATATAACTTGTATGACTTGATCAAAAAAACATTTAATTACAAATTAATGATATAAATGCACATTATATAAAAAAATAGAATTATCAAATATTTCTTTTTTGCAAGTATTTATAAGCCCATCCTATTGAAGTCAATAAAGCATTGTGAATTTACTCGACCACAAATAGTTTTGGCAAAGGCAACACCACTTCTTGAAAATATAAGGCTTATGTTAGTACCACATGGTGTACAAAAATTACTGATATTATCAAGTCCTCTTTTGACCTACTAAGTGTTCTTCTTAAATATAATATAAAACCTGAGTCAGTTATAAATATTGTATTTTTCAGCATAACCATGTTTATTATTTTTTATCACTGGTGCTTTGATACAAGATTTAACGTGATCTTTAAGATATATAATTTTTTCCAATGGGTTGACTGATATATTAACATTTAATTAATATAAAACATTGTTTTTATATAATCTAAAATCATAAGAATATCTATTCTAAAAAACCCTTATTTACTTGCCCAATCTCTACCTCCAATTTTTCATTAACAGCCTTGCCTGTCTAAGTCTTTGCTAATCTATCCTCTTTATTGTAGATTTTGACTATTTTAATATTCGTAAAGCACCTAATACTTGAATTCAACTTCCTTTATATTTTAATTTCTTCGAATATTGTCTTAATTAAACATATTTTATGTTTATATATAGTTATTTTATATGGTTCGTTGGTATTTTCTATATCTGATTAGAAAAAGGTTGTGTAATTTTAAATAATAAAATTATAAATGAAAAACAGATTTTTATGTACTATATATTTTGGGAGCCTTGATGATTTTCCAACAACATTAAAATTGATATATTATCATATTGATATTCATCTATTACCGTTTCTTTTATGTTATAAACAACTTTTGTTAACCAGAGTGAGATATATTGAATTATGGCTGATCATTACTTTAATTAATCATACTCCTAAGACAGCGTGAAAGGTATTTAAAGATGATACCCCCTATGGAAGGAATGGCGCAAGACGACAGACCGCAGATGACAAACACCACTAGGAAGACACGGGGCTGGTATTCCTGACAACACATAGATAATTACCTTTTGGAGCATCACTTTACAAACACCCAGTTATCTTTGTGTTACGACAATGACAATTATCGATTTTATATATAATTACAGTATATTCAATTCTTAATAATATAAACTCCTTACATTAAGCTAAGAATAAATATTCGATATTGTTCTATCTAGCAAACCTGTTAGATTTACTTTTATTAAAAAAAATTCAAATCTTTTATCAAATAATTAACATATTTTACAATTTTGAAAGGGGGTTTTCAGATCATTAAAAAACTTCCTTCACGAACTGAATAACATTTTTATAATATATAAAATTTTATTTTAGCCATCAAAATACCCTTCATCAATATTTCTAGTATATTTGACTATGTTATAAGAAATGATCAGTTTAGGAAGCGAAGGTTTCTCTGCAACAAGTAATAAAATATTCTTTTCAATACCATTAAGAATGGTTCTACATTATTTATAAAATACATTATTGTATCACAAATCCACCATGAAACTCTAGAGAACTTCAACCTGTAGTGTTTGAAGGATTATCATATGGGTCCTTTATTTAAAGAATATTAAAAAATTACCCACAATGCAGAAGAACTAACAGAACAATAACACAAGGAATAAAGAACTTAGTTTTAATCTATTTATTCACCATGTCTCATTGTCACATCACACCCACAATATCATAAAAAATCAAATAAATTTTATCAAATAATTGATCATGTATTAATATTTTATGATTATAATATTTATTTATTATTCGTGTTGAAAATAAGATTTTACGAGTGCCCAATTTATTTAATTGGTTTTTATCACGTTTATCCTTAAATAAAAATATTTATAATTAGTTAGTCAAAATCTAAAAATAAAAAAATATATAAAATCTGACAAGCTAGTCTATTAGTTGATATGAATTGTCATAAACCTACAATATAACATCAGAAATAATATATACATCATTTATTTGATCATAAGCGCTAAAATCTTCAATCACTTAAATTCAATATATTTCTGATTTTGATTAAAAATATATCAAATATTTAGTATAATATCAATAATTAAATATCATAAAATTTATATACATCAACTACTACATCTTATATTTCTAAAACCTGTATATATTCTACAATCATACAATCTCTAACTAAAATTAAAATTCATTAATTAATTATCATAACCAAAACTTACTTGTACACACTCAAAATCTATAAAATTTATTTCTTAATATATAAATCATTTATTTAGAACTAAATCAAGTCTTTAGGCATTTTTTGTTTGTTTAATTAAAATTTTTTACCCAATGGAAAGAGATGCTAGTTTTCCACTGTTTACTTTAAAAACAAGCAAAGACATTATTGTTGCTGCCGGTGGAGGTGGTGATAATAACTATGGTAAGGGTAATGGCATATACATCATAAACAAAAATAACAAAAATGTTTGTTTTTACAGCTGTGAAGAAAAAATTAATAAAGTTGACGTAAATAGCAAACTTAATATAGTTATAAAGCAGGTTGAAGATAAAATTAGCAACGGAAACTCTAAAACCGCAACAGACTCTCCTTTTCTCACCCCAGGCCTTAATCTTGAGGATGTTGACACTGTAGATGAAGAATCTGAAGAAAAAACTGAAAACAAACAAATTTCTAGTGATGAAAGTGAAGAAGACAACGAGAATGTGGTAGAGCCTGGTGTGTTAGAGTATGTTGTAGCTCTTGGTGATGAGCATTTATTTGTTCTTAAGTACTGTGATAACAACATAACACTTATTCACAAAACAGCTGTTCCTATTAAAAGATTTAGGATTGTCGACAACAACCTATTAACAGTTCTTGATAATGGATCGTTCTGTGGTATTTTAGATATTTCTACAAATTCAATATCATTTGAACCAAAGAAGATAGTTGAAGCTGATGATTCACACCAGGAAGAGTATTTATACAGCTTATGTAGTTCGGGTAAAGAAATTTTCTGCTTAAGAGAAGATAAAATGAATGATATTCCTAATGATTGGGATAATTTCTTTATTCATGAGAACAAAATTCATAAAGTTATTTTTGAGAATGGAAATTCGACTTTTGTTTTCAATTCTAAGAAACACGAGGTTAAGGGTAATGGAATGAAATTTCTTGTTATAAATAATATGTTAGCTCTTTATACTGTAATTGAAGAAGAGCAAGAGGATGAGAGCTCTGATAACATGAATATTTATTCAAAGTTGTACTTTATTAATGATTCTGGTGTTCTGTTTGAAGAAACATATTCTAAAATTACTGATTTATCGTATGATAATGGTTATCTTGCCTTTTCTGATGTCAGAGGATGTATTTATGTCTTTAATGATATGAATTTTGTTTATAAGACTAGTGTATCTGCCTTGCCTATTACTTCCCTTTGTGTTGATGGTGATAAACTGAGGTTTACCGTATTGAATGGGTTGCTTTGTGAGGAGAAGGTTAAGAAATATTCAAAGTCTGTATTATTTGCCATAGCATTATTGGTTATGTTTATTGCGATTATTTGGACAAAGTTTAAATAAATCTTCTATTGGTTTTTAAATATAAAAATATCACATTTTATATTAAATTAATTTACAAATATTTCTTGTATATTAAATTAAAATATATATTTACTGGTTGATGTGAAAAGTTTGCGATTAGATAGATAAACCTTGTATAATTTTCATAATAATAACTGTTATTTAGAAATACATATGTTTTCAAAGCTTCATTTTTATTAATATATTGTTTAATCTTATTCTTAGACAATTTTGTAAATTTTAAATGATGTTTATTATGACAAAGAGTTCATGGACAGGGGTATTATTTTGGATAGAATATTTGATGCTTTGTAAAGAGTCCAGTCTTAAGCGTGATAAAGTTGGAAATAAAGGCTAACATGTCATGGGTTAAAGTAGGGCTGTGGGGTTACAGACAATCTTGTTAACTTCAAGAAACTAATTTACGTTTGATAGACAGGAATTTCGAGCCCAAATCAAGAACACAAAAATATAAGGGAGGGTTTTGTGTAATAGCACTAAGTCTAGCTACAATAAATATAGTGTCTTTAAGTATTACTGTCATCATATAAGATAGCATGATAAGTGAATGGTCATTGATTTATGTAATACCATTTTGATTAAAAAGTTGAATGATATTTGAGATTCATTGTAGAAAATATGTGGAGAGTTTTCCAATCTATATTACTTTTGCCTGAATAGTATATTGTATAAATATATCAGTTTTTCTTATATTTATATATAAATGAACATTTTATATCTTATAAAGCTTTACTAACTTATTTTAAGATATGAATCTGTTGATCAATATTTTTTTATATTAAAAAAATCATAAATTGTATTTCCAATCTAAAGAATCACTTTTCTTGTTTTTAAAGTATATAATTTATTTCAACATTATAAAATTCTCTGATTTTCTAGTTCATAACCACAATCTTTAAAAAAATCACATTTTAGTTATCTTTAAGCAACCATTAATTTAAATATTTCGTCCTATATATTTAATTAAGATTCTAGTAATTCAATTATAAATATTATACATTCTAGCATAATATAACATCATTTAAAGCTATTTATTTAATAATGCTATCAATTTTAGCCTTTATCTCTTTCTTAGCCTTCTCTATGCATTTCTTAGCATACCCTTCCTTCCTATTTATCAAATATTTAATCATATAAGTATAATCAAAGCTATCAAACTTTAGTCTATCCTTAACCATATCAATATTATCATCTGTCAAATCAATTTTATAAAACTTACAAAAGATTCTCTCCAGCATAGAATCAAAAACAATATTGATCAGTTTTTCATTTAATAATACAAAACTTAATCTTTTAACCTTAAATTCTTCATAAAGCCCATCTGCTTCACGTATAAAGCCATGTAGAAAGCTGAACACATCATCACACAAGCCTTTGAACGTTTGTATTCTATTTACCTCACCCAAGCCCTTATTAAAAATCTTAATCAAAAAATTTTCAAAAATCTTTTCTGAATCCTTTGATAAAGACAAAACAAAACTTAAATCTTTCTTAGTTTTTATTTGAAAGGATTCTAAATCAATTTTTGTATTATTTTTAGCTAAAAATTCTTTTAATCCCTCAAGGTCTTCAATTTCTATTAAATAATTAATGTAATCATAATCAATACTTGCATCTTCAGATGTATCAGCATTCGGCCTGTATTTATAGATTGTTTCATTTAGAGAATTAACAAGATCATCAATTGTATCATCAGGACCATTGAAAGTGAAGTTTATTGTATCAACAGACACCTTAAGCTCTTTATCAACACTTAAATCAACAATATTATTGTTAAAAGAATGCAATAATTCATATTTCTTATCTTTCTTCTTACCAATGAACAATAAATCATTTGATAAAAGGCAAACAAACTTTTTATCATTAAAATAATAAATTCCTATTAAATATCTGTTAGGAGTGACAAAGACTGACATATCATCAATAAATATCTGTATGTTCTTTTTAAACTGTTTACATCTGCTTTCGTTAATGTTAACAGTCTCTTCATTCTCAATTTTAGGTATTTTTAGCTGATTTAAAAGATCATAACATATTTGGTAAGTATCAAGTATTGATAAGATTGAATCACTGTTGGAAAGGAATGTTTTGTAGAGTTGATCGTTTATTTCGTTCTTAAACTTCTTAAGGTTGTGCTTTTGCTGCTCAACTACGAATTTCTCAGCGTTTACGTGTGTTTTATTGAGATATTCTTCAAGATCTATGTTTTTAAACTTGAGGATTTGTTCCCTGTTTTCCATTTGGATGAAAATATTTTATAAAATATTAGAAATAATGAAAAAAGAGTGTAAAAGAACTGTTTATGTTCTTATAAGTAGCTCGTTTCATCACGCCAACATTAATTTGATGTGTTAATAAGCTTGATAATGTTTTTATAAGGACATTATCATCTAAACTAACATAAGCAAGTAAATATAAAAATAATTTCTACTGACTAACTAACCTATATGACTAACCTAACTAACTAACCAATCACGCTATCATAATCACACATAATCACACATAGTCATATATAGTCACATATAATCACATATAGTCACATATAGTCACATATAGTCACATATAGTCACATGTAGTCACATGTAGTCACATGTAGTCACATGTAGTCACATGTAGTCACACATAGTCACATGTAGTCACATGTAGTCACATGTAGTCACATGTAGTCACACATAGTCACACATAGTCACATGTAGTCACACATAGTCACACATAGTCACATATAGTCACATATAACTAACAATATTTATTCATGACCAACAATCAAATAATATTCTCTTCTTTTCTATCAAATCAGGCCTTAACACTTTAATCTTCTCAAATAAACTCTTCTGCATATTTACATTACCACATATAAAGACATGTTCATCCTCTATAATGTTAATATAATCACTTACATATTTTCCTTCTGAACTTTTACACTTTATAACATTTTTAATGTTAAATAAAGATGATAAATCGTCTTCATCCTCTCTGAATCCATAAACTAGCCTTAAATCAATATCAGAATTTCTATAAAAACTTATGAATGGCGCAATACCAGTTCCTGTACAAAAACAAATCATTTTTTTAACATCTTTCAAATTATAAATTAAATTTTTTCTTATTTTAATTTTAACAAAATCTTTTCTATTAAATTTTACAAAATTAGAAAAATGGCCTTTATCAAAATAACCAACCAAAATTTCAAATTCTGACCCAATTTTATTAACAAGAGTATAATTTCTAGGTTTTATGCCAACAGAACTTTTAATAAAATCCTCTAAGGTGGGTCTACAGTTAAAAGTCTCTAAAATTTCAATTAAATTGTGATTTTTTAAATTAAAATAATTTTTACTATCTAATAAGAAAATCATGTCCTTATGTGCATTTTTAGATAAATTATAGAGATGTGCCTTCTTAGGAAGACTGTTAATGTCATATTCATATTTTATATAGTCAAATAATGAACCTTCATAGTTTAATTCATCATTTCTGTATATTTTTATATGTTTATTGTCATATTGTAATAATTTCATTATTTTTATAACATCATCATCAGAGTTAGGACTGATAATACCGATAGAGTCACCAATGTCATAATTTTGTATTGTATTATCTAATGTAACTCTATAAACATCTCTCCATTTACAATTTAGGCTTTGGTTTGAATTTAGCTTTACAGAATCTGAACAATCTCTTTTAAACTCTTTTAAAGGCTCTTCAATTATTTTAAAATCTGATCTAAACTTAAAAGTTGGACATTTGTAATCTTTTATAATTTTATATTCAATCATAAAAAAATTTTATTTTATTTTTTTATAGCAATAATTTTTTTACAATAATATTTCACTTATCGTACTGAAATAGAACTATAAGACTGATAAAGCTCAAATCTACATTCATAAGAAAGCACGAATGGTTTTTATCTTTTAAAGTACCACTGATTTTTAATAGAAGAAAATATATGTTAATATTCTTAGTTAGACTTTTTAGTATTAATATTATGTTTTATTTATTAAATTTATCAAATAATTTACTGATTTGATATCAAGTTAGTTAGACCGCTCAGATTCTGTTCTGTGAGTGGTTTACTTGATTTTATATATAAATTATTATATAACAAATATTTTATTTTTATTGTTCAACATATTTACTTAACCTAATCGCTTCTTCAGGTTCGATTCCCTTCTGATTCAAAAATTTTGCTACACCTTCAAGATAAAAATCGTTAGACTTTTCTTCAGGTTTTCTTTCTTTACACAATCCTTTTAAAATTTCATAAAATTCAATTTTATTTGAAAAAGCTTCATTAAGAAGATTTTCATAATATGTAGAATCTCTATTATCAACAAAAAGCAACTTAACGGTACCATTTTCATGAATATCAAGTACAAACAATGAGTTACAAAGTGTTAGAACATCTTTATCTTCATAAATATCTAACTTAAGACAATCAGCTATTCCCATGTATAACTCTTTTGGTAAATCAGAATAATAAGCAAGAAGCTTATGTAAATTTTTTTCTGTGTATTTCATTTGGTTAAAAATTTTAAAATTGAGAAATATAAGTTGACTAATCCTGACTTGGGTACTCCTGAGTCGATCATAATCCTACTTGACTAATCTTGACTATGGCTGATCATGATTTGACCAATCCCGACTTAACTAATCCTACTTGACTAATCAAACTACGATTAGACCAATTATTGACTAACCCCTTACTATAACTAATTATACTAAAATTTTATTCATAAATTAGGTCTCTTCAAATCTGAAGACCTAATTTTCCTCACATCATTAGCTAACGTCACTACAATATCATCATCCACAAAGTTATCAGCAATCACCTTATCATACCACTTCTTAAGAGAATAACTATAATAATTACCATCTAAAACATCTTTAACTTTCCACTTAATAACAAAAGTACCAAAGCCAGACACAATGTAACGCCCGTCCTTACTAAACATGGCCTTACAAAACTTAACCTTTTCATTTATCAGTGGTAAATGCTGTGGCTTCAATTGTAACCTAACAGGCGTACCCGAATAGTGCTTTTTATAGTCTAACCCAGTGTATAACAAAATATAAGACTTAGTAGTACAAGCTATCATATCACCATAACAATCAGTACCAATGATCTCATCTCCAAACCCAGGAAGAAGTGATTTAGCTCGCTTAGATACATCACTATACAATCTTAAATCACCCTTCTTAGATGCTATTGATACATTATCATCATGGCTAGACCCACAACTAAAGTCAACCTTAGTTTTATAATCCTTCTTACTTACTACCTTCTCTTCACATCTAGGATCAATATTTACAATTGTTTGATTGCCTATTCCAACCAAATTCCTTTGTCTTTCGAAATAATCATTAAGGTTGGTGCTTACATTCCATTTTTCAATAATTTCACCTCTTTCAAGATCAAATAATCCAATTTTATCCTTTTCTTCATTATCCAATACCAATAGATTATCATCATGTGTTATGATCTTCTCTGGGTTCTTGAATGCATTTTTTATATGAGTATTAAACTTAACATCATCCTTGTTATTATCAAACACACCCAATGAATTCCCCCTTGTTACAAATACCTTATCAAGACCAACACATAAAAGTTCGTTCTCTAAATCATCTTTAGACTTGACTGGGCTGTCTTTTAAAAAACTATTCTCTATTGTCACAGATTCTTCTTCATCCAACCAATCATCATCTCTACTATCTTCCCCAGGTGCCATCTCAATATTAACTGAAATATTTTGTTCCATCTTTTCTAAATAGCCTGTCTGCATCTCTTCATATTTATAAACACATTCAACGTACTTAGCCAAGAATTCTAAAAATTTAACATTTTCTTTAAACTTAATCATAAAAGTGTGGTAAACATCGTTTACAAATATTGAAAAGACAAAGCTTTTGTTGTTCTGCTCCATGTAGTATTGTATATCTGAATTTATAATAGAGAAATGTAGTATTGAATGTACATTTTCAATTCTTAAATAAAATGATTCTTCGAGTTGAAAAATTTTTACAGAGCAGCCCTCCGAGACTGAAAAAAAGTTTTTATCTTTGAAAAGGAAGTATTCCACATCTTTCGCTCTGTATATAAATTCATCTTTTATCAATAATTTGACTTGCTCGTATAATTTATCAGCCTTCTGACATTCAAATTGATATTTTTCATTCTCCTTCGTAAAGGATATTGTTTTATTTTCTAAATTCCAATCTTTAATATCTTTGACATCTAAAACCTTTGAATTATCCTTTTTAAGTTGGATCTGCAATTCTAAATTGACCTGTTTGAACGTAACATCCTTAAATATCTCGTTCTGCACTGTTAAATGACCTTTGTATGTATCAGAATTGCTAAATATACTTCTTACAAATTCCATTGGATATAAATTTTTAAACAAGTATAAATTTAATAATCAAAACTAGAGGTTAAATAAATATAAGGTAGTGATATTATTATATTACAGTTATTGGAATGTACATCAATGTATTATTGTAGAAGGTTGATATTAAATCATCAGAATATACAAAATAACTGAAATAAAAGACAGTATTTTTATAGAAGTAATAGGGTTGATTAACTAAAAAAATATATAATTAGGATAATATCATCACTAACTAACTATTTCAAAACTTTTACAAATGAATCACCGCATAATTATGTTATGATCCAACTTTATACTTAGATTTAAGCTTTAAAATCCAATACTTAATGACATTATCATTATCTTAGCCAGGTTATAAAAATATTGCATAAACAACTTTTTTTGTTTTATTCCAAATGCATAAATTTTCCCTCAATGTCCCTAGTAAAAGCCGAGAAAGCCTACTCAAAACTTCTAAAAACAGCTTCAAAGTTCCTCTCCCCCTCCTTAAAATCATATTTCATGGATAAAGCAACAGACGACTTAAAGGATTTTAAATCTCAATACAGAAATGATAGATCTGTCTTTGAAAAGTACATGGAAAATACCAAAGACTTAAACGAGTCTCTTAAAAGATCTTCAACTATATTCAATTTATACAGAGACGGATCATCTACTTTGTAATAAAATTTTGAAAACAAACTATTTTTTAAAAATTTTCCTTATGGATGTAGATTTGGATTTGAGTGTCGTTAAGGAAGAGCCTGCAACATTAGAGGAGATAAGATCATCAATAAATGTTGTTCTGGAGGATTTTGATGAGATTGATGGTATTGTAGAGATACAATTAGATGAATTTTTAAGTTTTATTAAGGATGGCAAGAATTTAGAATTATTGGAATCTTTGGATTATGGAATTGAGCTTAAGGATGAAGAAGATATCAAAAGGATGAAAACAGAAGAAAATTAATATAAATTTATTGATAATTTTTTATAAATTTATCAAATTGTCGATGTTATATTGTGATATACGATTCATGATGAACCTTATCTACTACAAGCTTGACCTTATAAATAAATAATATATTATTGTTTTTAAATACTGATCCAAACCAATAAACAATGTTTTATTTGTAAAATACGTTTCCTTTAACTATTCATTACTATTTAATTGCTTACAAGTTTGACTCTGCCTTTGTGATTTTAGAATTATATCTTAGCCATGTGCAGTGATTATGTAGAAATTCAATAGAATTTGTGTCTAATCTTTTAATATTTTTGTTATTATAACTTATAGAGGCATAAGGACGAACTGTCGATTATTTCTTTACTAATATATCTACAATAAAATAGTTATCACCCTTATTCAACTTAGTAAAGGGTGGTAGTAAATATATTAAATATTGTGCTTTTGTGTTTGACGTAATACACTTTTAGCAAAAACATTTCAAACACGATCGATTAGTTAGTGGTGATATAGGGCATCACCAAATGAACGATATGAATAAACTGTCTTCGATTAGCTTTTACCTGCTAAATCAACGTGTTACACCAGCAGATTACCTCAAATATTACCTCAGAGACGAATGAATATCAATAGAAGGGGTTACATAATAATAAATCATCAGATAATAGATATTTACCTATACTACATCTTTCCTATGAATTGTTTAAAATAAATTGTAAATCGGACTATCAAAAAACACATAGCAAGCAAGAGAAGCAACAAATACTGATGATACAAACCATAACATCATTTGTCTACACAACTAGAAACATAATAAGCAGTGATATAAATACATTTAGGCTAATCTTAGAAAGTCTCTATTGCTCTTAAATTTTGATAATATTACTTGATGTGATTGTATAGGTAAAACTTGAATTATAAGTTGTATATAGATATTAAAATGTATAATTAGACCATAAACATACCTAAATTCTTCATTATTGATAATTTCATAAACTAAAGATTTAGTCTCTCAATGTGAAACATAATTTCTTCTATTTTTGATTTATCAACTTTTGATTTCTCCAAATATTTAATAAGTTTATATTTATCTAAGGAAACATCTTTTACTGGCTCATATTCTATATAAGGCCCATTATAATAAATATTTTTAAGAAAATTGATGTCCTTTTCGAACGTTTTACACATTTTTAAAGCCTTTTTAGGTCCAATACCATATAATCCTACATTATAATCTGATCCTAACATATAAGCAAGCTTTATAAGATCATCTCTTGTAAGTTCAACCACTTCTTCTATCCTATCAAGTGAATATTTCTCAATATATTTATTTTTCTTAAAAAAATTTCTATAAACGGTTGCTCCATATAAAAGCATATCATTATCTTCAGAAACAACACCATCAACCATATTATTCTTATATAAGTAACCGCATTGAGGGTCAGATTCACCAGGAGAGTCAATGTAAGGTAAATTGAATATATCAAGAATTTTTTTGATTTTTTCTAATATATTTTTCGTTTCAGAAGGAATTGGTTCTATTTGTCTTTTCTTTCTAATGTTTTTTACATTATCACCATAATTTGATTCTATGGGAGACTGTTCTGGCACCTCTTCTTGATCTGTTGTGGATTCAGTGAAATTTTCAATGTTACTACAAGAGTGCTCTTCTTTTTCATTTATATATTGATCATCTAGTGATGAATATGATATTAAATCTGCTTCAGAATTACTTATGTAACCTTCGCTTGTATCTTCTTTCATCACATTTGATGTTATTATAGTAGTTTCGGTGGTAGATGCCTTCCATAATTCATTGTTATTAAAATTGTCATCAATATTTTTGTCTTCGCCAAAAGTTTCATTAAGAAACTTTAGAAAGTCATCCTTCTTCTCAACTTTAGTCGCTTTAGGCATTTCAACATCATAATTTGCTTTAATCTGCGTATTCTTTTCCTTTTTGAACTCTACAATAACATCACAATCACTTTTTACTATTCCCTCATTTTTATAATTTTTCATAAATTCACTAATTTTGTTTCTTTTCACAACATTATTAATCTGAGACTGTGAGAAGTCTTCTGCCTTTGTAAAAGCATGATAATCTGAAAATTTTCTCATCTCTAGCAATTTATCATGTCTTTCACTCTTCTTAAATTTACTAATATATTTCCAAATATCTTCATTATCCTTAAAAATAAAATTATCAGTGCACTCGTCTAAGTTTAACTCTTCAAAATTTCTTCCCCATCCTTTTTTACTTTTTTCGGTTTTTATTTTAGCCTTTTCATCAATCTCTTGATAATAATCCATTCTAAGTTCTCCTCCATGCTTACACATCCTCAACTTTTCATTACATACTTTACATTTAACATCTTTGCATATATTTTTGACTAAGTTTCTATATTCTGCTTCTTTTCGTCTTTTAATTGTTTCTTTCTTCAATATTGGCACGCCTCCATCAAAAACAAAGATTGGCTTGATTCTATGATAAAGTAATTTAAGAATTCTGATAATTACAAGATTGATTAAAGCTGGTTCGTCCACATCTTTAAGCTGGTGCATCCATATGGAAGTGTCAATAGCAAGTGTTTTATTGAATGGTGTTTCTTGCTCAGAGCTTGATTCGAGCAGACTCCATAGTTTTTTTACTCCCATAGGAAATTTTTTCTATGGTTAGATTAGTCAAAGGAGTCTTTGTCAAAACTGAACCAAGTATCAAAGAAGTCGTTATAAAGATAGGAGAACGTGAAAATTTCATAATAGAAGACCTATCAGATACATCCCTGTTCATTAAAAAGGCAGGGGCAAGCAATCTTAAGCAGAGAGTTGATAAAATTATCACCATAAATAAAGATTGAATTTTTTTGTTTTTTTTAGACCACCCTATGTCCAAACCAGTTTTAACAATAGAAAAGCAAACGAAAGAACTTTGCATATCAAATGATGTATATCTTAAGACAACAGAGGATATTGAAACCAGGTTTATACTGTTAGATGATAATTTGGTGTTCTCTTTTTCTAACAAAGACTGCAATGGTATTTTGTTGAATCAGAGGCAAAGAGAAAGCTTAACAAAGAATTTAGGTGATAAATTATCATATAATTTCATTGCACAGAAGTATATTAGTCCAATTAAGTTGATGAAAATTGATGTATCTGTGAATAGAGCATCAGATGTGAAAATTGATACTGAATTGATGGTTGAACGCTTAAAATTGATGTTTTTTGGGAAGCCATTCAACAAAGAACAAAAATTCTTGTTTTATTATGAAGGTGAGGTGAGCGTCTTTCTTAATCTACAAATAACTGATTTTATGGTTGATGATAGCAACAACTGTGGTATTCTTAATAATGATACTGAAATCCACCTACAAACCGAGTCTCACTGTATCAGCTTCATAAATAATAACAATTTATTAAATCCCGATTTTTCTTTTGAGAAATTGGATATTGGAGGATTGAAGGATGAATTTAGAGAAATCTGTAGGAGAGTGTTTTATCAGAGAATTTGTGATCCTGATACATTCAGAAAGTTAGGAATTCCACATATTAAAGGTATTTTATTGTATGGGCCACCAGGAACAGGTAAAACATTGATTGCTAGGCAGATTGGTTCATTATTGAACTCCAGAACACCAAAAATTGTAAATGGTCCTGAAATTTTGGATGCTTATGTAGGTAGAAGTGAAGAGAACATTAGAAAATTATTTATAGATGCTGAAGATGAATGGAGATCACGTGGTCATTCATCAAGCTTGCATATTATTATTTTTGATGAAATTGATGCTATTTGTAAGAAAAGGGGTTCATCTACGTCTGGAAGTGTTAATGATCAAGTGGTTAATCAATTATTATCAAAAATTGATGGTGTAGATGCAATAGATAACATTTTGGTCATTGGTATTACAAATAGGAAAGATTTGATTGATTTGGCACTTTTAAGGCCTGGTCGTTTTGAATTGCAACTTGAAATTGGACTTCCTGATGAGGATGGTAGAAAAGAAATATTCCTTGTTCATACAAAAAAGATGTCTGAGTCCAACTTTCTTGCAAAAGAAATTGATTTTAATAAATTAGCGAATCTTTCTAAAAATTATACGGGTGCCGAAATATCATCTGTTGTTAGGGGAGCTGTTGCTTATGCACTTGAACGTCAAGTTAAAAATGATGACAACAATGATATTAAGATGAATACTAGTGATCTTATTATTAACATGTCGGATATGTATTTAGCCTTATCAGACGTTAAACCTGCATTTGGTGTTGATGAAAAAGAGATTGAACAGTTTAACAAAGTATTTTATCTAACTAGCCATATAAAAGAGGCTATTTCTCTAGGAAATAATGTTGTGAATAGGCTAAAAGCTACTAATCTTTATAATACTGATTCTTTGATACTAATGGGTGAATCTGGGTCTGGTAAAACGACATTGGCAGTTAAAATTGCTAAGAATTCAAATTTTCCACATATTAAGCTGATTTCACCTAAGAATATGGTTGGAATGGCAGAATATGAGAAAGTTAACTATATTAGAGACGTATTTGTTAATGCATCTAAATCAAAGGAGGCTGTTATTATTTTGGACGAGATTGAAACACTTATTGAGTATGTTGGAATAGGACCTAGATTTTCTAATCAAATATTGCAAGCCATTAAGATATTTGTAAAGAATGAAGAGCATAATAAACTTATGGTTATTGGAACTACGAGTATACCTGATGAGCTAGAAGACAGTAACCTTTTATCATGCTTTAATGAGACGTTCTTAGTGTCTAAAATCATGGATTCGGATATTGAAACATTACAAAATCAGAATCAAGAATTTGGTAAATTAGATTTATCAAATCCAGTTACAATTAAGAAGGCTTTGTCTATGTTACCAGAATCATATGAGCAAGAGATCAAATAAATCGAGGGTTTCTTAAAATTTTTATTTTATCAAGCCCCATAATCATAATAGGGTTTCGCTTACATATTTTTTTAATTAAAATATCTTCTAAAAAATAATTGAAAAATCTTTTATTTACTTTGTGCATTTTCCTCTTGCATACGTCTATTCTTCAGGTAAATAAAAAGATCTACAACACGACACACATATCCATACTCATTGTCATACCATGCTACAAGCTTTAAAAAGGTTGGTGAAATTTCAATACTTGAGTTAAGATCAAGAACGCAACTGGTGGAGCATCCAATCATATCAGAACTGACAATTTCATCTTCAGTCACAGATAAGATATCCCTCATGCTATAATTTATTTTATTTATAACTTCTTTGATTTCTTCAAGACTTGTACTTTTCTCTAGCTTTACAACAAAGTCAATAACAGAGACATCGGGCACTGGAACTCTAAAAGCCATTCCACCGATCTTGTTATTTAGATTTGGTAGAACTTTTCCTAGTGCAGCAGTTGCTCCTGTTGAAGTTGGAATGATGTTGAAGCATGTTCTAGATAATCTTTTTTTTGATCCTTTTGAATCTACAGTTTTTTGAGAGGCTGTAACAGAGTGGACTGTTGTTAGGGTGCCTTCTTTTATTGTAAAGTGGTCGTCTATTACTTTTGCGAGTGGAGCTACACAGTTTGTGGTGCAGCTGGCGGCACTAATGATTGATTCTCCATTGTAATCAGCATGATTCACACCATATATGTACATAGGAACATCAGGAGAAGGGGCAGTGATGATGACTTGGTCTACATTGTGTTTAGAAGCAAGTTCCTTTGTAGTAAATAGTCCTGAAGCTTCAATAACTAAATCCACGGACATGTCTCTCCACTTAATATTCTGAGGATCTGTTTCATTGCTTATATTTGTTTGTTTTGAGTTATGAACTATACAATTTTCAGCTGTTGTGACCTTAAAGGATTGACCATAGACTGAGTCATACTTTAGCATGTATTTGATGTATTCTGGATCGCAATGGGGATCGTTTATGAGAGGGACTTCTATACCATTCTGAACTAAAACTCTATAGACATTTTTACCTATTCTACCAAAACCATTAATACCTACTTTCATAAAAAGGGATTAAAAAGAATTTTTATATTTTGATAAACCAATAAAATTATTATTTAAGGGGTTTCATGATTTGGAAGAATTGATCAATATTATATGTTTATATGAAGAAAAGTGATAAATAGTTTTATTATTGTATAATTTTAAGTGATTATACCAATAAAAAAGGTTTAATATTTCTCATATTGAATAATATAAAAATACAACATTATTTTTGGTATATTTGAACCACAATTGTTAATATTTTATAGTAGTAAAGCTAAAAGTAATGATAAATCAAAATAATACTAATTGACTAGCTCTGATTTATTTTATAACGCGATCATTGTCTAACTAACTAAAATAAAAAATATAATATTTTTCTAATGTAACCATTAATAATATCAGAAATAATAATACATTCTTATTACAATCTATTTAATATTTTAAACCAATAATTTTTATTTCATTTTTAAAATTTTTCACTAAAAAATTTCAATGAATAATCTTAAGTCATTTTTAAACTACAATCTAAATCATAGTTATTTTGATCCTTTGAACAATAAATATAAAGATGGCTGTTTCAATTCTAGTATTTTTGAAGATAATCAATTTATTAGATCAGAAATAGAAAAGGCAAGGCTTCTATATGTTAGAAATTTATGTTTAAAAGATCCTGTTCCATTTGTAGTACCATCTGATCTTTGCAATATGGAGAAAGAATTGATGTACGCATCTTTTAATGATTTTGAACAATCTTTAAGCAATAATTTAATATTTGATTTTATTGGTAGAAAAGCAATCAAACGTTTTTCCAGTGGTGAAATAATTAAAATATGTTTAAATATAGAAAATCCATCTCAAGTGGCATCAGTTGTATTAAAAAATGAAGACTTTGAATTTGAAGACTTCTATGTGTCTCCCTTGAGCCTAAATGAACAAGTTTCTTTATATATAAAAATACTTGAAATTGAATACACAGAACATATAGAAAGTGAAAAAAATGATAAAATATTTGCTATTATTGATAGACTTGAGCTAGAGGAGAATGAAAGATGTTCTCACATGACAAGAGCAATTGAATTTATGAAATTAAAATACAAGGGCAAGCCCAACGATCATGTCAATAATGTGAATGATATAATTCAAATTGATGAAAATATATTTAATTTTCCAATAATATTTAGATATGAACTTTATCTTACCTTAGGACGGTCATTTTTGAATATCATAGATAGATCAAATGCATACAAATTTATTTGTAAATATCCGTTTTATCAAGACAGAATTGATTGTTTGATTGGAATGGGAAATGTTGAAGAAGCTACTAACGAGATTAATGAATATATCAAAATTATAGGAAATTATAATACAATAAAAGTATCAAACTTATTTGTAAAGCTAGGAATGATATCTAAAAACCCAGAATATTATGATATGGCATTCTCATGTTACAAAACTATAAAGCCTTTACAACATAAAGCAAAATTCTTTTTTGATAGCAATAATTATGAAAAGTCCCTTGAAATAACTAATCAAGCATTGAAGATGAGTCCAGAAAGTGAGACTCTGCTGTTTTCAAAAGCCTTGACCTTGATAGCCTTGGATTGGTATGGTGATGCTGAGAAAATATTAAGAAAATTAAATTTTCAATGTCCAAATAATGAAAATATACAAAAAAATCTTGGATATTGCTATTTAAAGCTTGAAGACCTTGAAAAAAGCTTGAAAGTCATGAGAAGGCTCATCTGTAGCAATCCAAGTGCATTAAATCAATATTTTTGTATGGCAATCAAGGCACACTGCGTCAACGATATAAAGATTGCAATTCAAAGGTTTCCAGACACAACAAATCTTATAGAAAAGCTTTTCTATATAATTAATAATAAAATAATGAGCTCTGTTGAGGTTATTAAGATGTTTAAATGTAACAAATACATTGATGAGTGTGAAAAGGATGTTGTTGTCAATGAATTAATAAATAGAATTAATTAATAAATGTTCTTAGACTTTTAGTGATTATTTATAGCAAAAATGGGGTTTTATCATACAAAATAATGTACAATCTTTAAAAGAATGTTTATGTTTTTGTTATTTTCTAAGAATACCTTATCAAATCATAAATCTTTAATATAAAAAGTAGTTTTTTTTAGAATATTTGGATGGAAATTTAATAGGTCGTGTGTAGGATACTAATGAATGACAAATATATTTTTTTAAGTTTACATGATTAAATTAATGTGATTTTGTTATAATATTGTTCGAACATTGAAAAGGTTTTTTTTACGATTATATATCAAATATTTTGTTTATAAAAACGAAGAAATTATGAAATTTTGTTAGTTATAATTTTTAACTAAAATAACGTTATTAAAAAACATTTTTATTCATTCCTAATACAATTTGTAAATGATTCAAATAATATTAATATGTAAAAAGGTGCTAAAGCCTCATATGGCACATGCTTCTTTAATGACTTAAAGCAGAATACTAATACATTCGATGTAACTAAAGTAAAAATCATTGATCTACTTATATTTGTAGGATAGAACAACTCCTTATCTGAATATTTATTATATAAATAACTCTTAAATAACCATCCTAATAAACCCTCAAATAGGGCTGTAAAAATTATTAATATCACATACGTAGTATTATGGAATACCCTCATAGGTGGTTCAATATAATTACATATACATAACAATATACTAAATATAAATGTTATAACTAACATAATATCCATAATATTACTATATTCCTTAACATAGATCTTTGATATACCACAACCAATCAAAAACATTACAAAATTTGGAATTATAAATAAAATACCTTCCAAATTCTTCATTAATATTCCATTCCTACTATCCATCAATAAATATTCCTTAAGTTTTATTCTTAAGGCAATTTCATATACAATTTGAAGTACCACAGCCAATCTAATTTGATTTTTTTTGATGAAAAATGAAATAAAAAATAAAAACCCTAAAATAAAGAAAAAGTTCAAATATAGACCAAATTCTTTAGAGTTAACCTGTGAAAATTTAAAATAAACGCTTATAAACCTTAAAAACCCAAAAAATAAGCAATTAAAAATGGTTTGCTTCTTTCTCATTTTACTAATCAGTGATGAAACAAAACCTGCATTGAATGCAAATATTCCTGAGCCAAAATCCATAAGCCTAAAGTCTAAATCAGTAGATTTGCCCATCTTACTTGAATCAAAGTACTCTAAGTCGGCTGCAAATATAGCAATTGATACATTTACCATTATTATGGTTCTAACCATGTCTGATAAGTATCTTTTGTTTATCTTTTTATCTTTAACCTTACGAAATGGAGTAGAAACGAGTTTAGAGGCTATCATAATTGATAAAAACATATAAAGATGGATCAGATATTCGTTATGAGCTATGACTACGTAAACTGGAAATGTTATGAAAAATAGTTCAATTAGTTTGTGTTCTGGGCAATATAAATGATAAATAGCTAAGGAAGGATGAATTACTGATACGACTAGCAAGAAATCTATAATTGAAAGACCCATGGCTTACTTTTTTTCAAATAAACCATAAAGTATAAAATATTAAGGTTATATAAGAATGTAGACTTAATATTTTATAGTTTATGAGTGTTAAAAATGTTATGAGATCAATAATATTGATATGGACATATTATAATTTATTTAGTAAAGACTAAAAATATTTTAATATGAGTCATTCAATCATACAAAGCTTGATAATCTAGATTGATCTTGACCTGGTCATAACCAACATATCTGGCAAGATCAACCTTAACCTGATCATGACCTGACTAATATGACCTGACCAACCTTGACTTGACTAATATGACCAACCTCGATCTGATCATGACCAACCTCGATCTGATCATGACCAACCTCGATCTGATCATGACCAACCTTAACCTGACTAATATGACCATGACTGGCAAGATCAACCTTGATCTGACCAATTTTGACCATGATTAACTTCGACCCAACACACTAATCTGCTATTAACAGCTAAAAATCAACAATCTATGATCTTCATTATCAATTATCAGTCATAACTTACACATTTATTGATAAAATAAATATTAAAAATTTTACATCTTAAACCTTCAACTTAGTTAATAAAATTTTACTTTTTTCTTACTGTATACTTGACTAATATCATAAAAGTCAATTATTCTACAAGAAAATCAAAATATCAAATTATTGCAATATTTTAAAATTTCTTTATTTACAAACAAAAATTTTTCAAAATATCTTAAACTAAAAAGTTATATAAATTATAATCTAGTATTATATTATAAATATATTTATATACAAATATATCATGCCTTAACATTAAATCTCCTATATTTATTAAATTTTGAAATAAAATTGATTGAAAAGTTGATAAAAGTATTATGAGGTAAGTAATTAATTAAAATAATTTTTTTTTATAATTAACTATATTTGATTGATTAAATATATCTAATCAAACTATGCTGACATAGTGTATTGGCTAATTTGACTATGTCTGGTCATATATGACCATATCTGACCATTTGACCATCTGACCACATCATACCACATCACAGACCATATCACTCCATATCACAGATCATATCATACCATATCAGATCATATCTGACTATATCTGACCATCTGACTAACTACCTAACCTATATATGTATTGACATGATTAATATTTAATATTTAAATATATCAAAATATTTTATTTTAATTGCTAAAAACTAAATAAATGATATTTAAACACTATTTCTATCAAATATAATCATAATTATAGATTATTAAATGTATAAGTTTGTTTCTATCAAAAATTCAATTTTATACTTATCACATAACCTTACTCTGATATAAAAGAAAATATAAAAATTTTAACCCATGAGAAGTTTCTTCAGCTTTGATACTAATTTAAATATGAGCAACAATTACTTCTATAAAGGTATAATCCTATCCAAGTCAGTAGGATGCTCTGATATATTCTTCTCTAATCGTATGTCATCTACGAATGTAAGAATACTGATAGTTCGTGTTAGTTCAAGGCCTAAGGAAAAGTTTGAAAGAGGGATATGCGTGGATAGGATAATTATATTCACAGACAAGCCACTTGAAGCTTTGAGGCAGTTTAGCATGTCTAAGATCAATGAAAACTGCTTAATTCACTTTTTTGACAATGAATTCTCTGTAAGATTGCCTATTTATTTGAAAATGGACAATCCTCGTTTTAGGTTAAGAATCTACAAGGGACAGGAAAGGCTATTGAGAGAGAAGGAAATGGTTGAAAATGGCAAGGAGATAGTATATCCTTGCAGTCAGGGAAGCAATAGTCGTGATAAACACTCCAGCGATTCTTCACCTGTTTTCTTTTCACTGAAAGAATAAAAGTTCTGACAAGATTTTCGTTTTTATATATTTTATTAAATTGGATATTTGTAATATAAAGTAGTGTATGTTAGAATATCGAAGTATATTTTATTTGTTATACAATAATGTTGATATATGACCATCTTGATTATATTAAAAGTGGCTAAGAGATAATACACCATCTTTATCCTTTATATTAAAATTATGACGTATATCTAAAAATTTTAAAATTACCTTTTTAATAAATAAATATAATTATTGCATGTCATTATTTGATGTGTCATAAGAGAGATAAATTGTATATAATAATATACTTTATTAAATCTATCTATCATGATTCTAGTTACATTTAGTTGAATTATCAACCTTAAATACTACAATTTGTAATTTTTTTATAATTATGAGTTGTCAAAAATAATACTTAAATTTATTAAAATGATATTTTTTCTCATTTTAAGCTGCAATAAATCCAATTAATATTGAAAAACAACAATATAAGTTAAATTGAATGAGTGTAAAATATATAATGTTAGAGTAAGGATTGAACAAGGGCTTATAAATTTATTAGAACATGTTTCAAGCTGTAAATACAGTACTCCAAAAAAATGTTTATAATAAAAAATTTGAGTAAAATTATATAAGTATATCTATAATATCTTTTTTTGAAAAGCTCATTTTATATAAACTCTTTTAATAATATTAATAAAATTTTCAATTAAAAACGAAAAAAATGACACCTTTATTTAATATAAGGTATGACCAGTTTTTACCACGATAACTTCTTTGATTCTGTCACTCATAAAATCTATTGATGTTTTACAGTATAAAGTATCGATATCAGCCCACATTTCACTAATTTTTGATATTAAACGCGCCTTGTTTTCAAAAACAACATTTCTTAGTTTTTGTTTTAAATAAGCCCATAGATGTTCTATTGGGTTAAGATCTGGGTTCTGTGAAGGCCATTCTAACACCTCAATGTTATTATATTTAAAAAAATTTGATGCTATCTTGCTTTTATGCTCTGCATCATTATCTTGTTATAATTTTTATTTTGAAAATTGAATTTTTTATGCACTCTCATTTAAATTATTGCTTAATATTTGAGTATAATATAGTGCATTTGAGGTTCCACCCAAGAACACCAAATTTAACACCATTTCTATTCAAACAATCCCAAACAAATACTTTCTTTTTACCAAATTTAACGGTTTCATTCATAGGTGTTGATTTTCCTTCTTCAACCCACACCCTTTGCCTTTTAGAGTCATTATAAATATTAAAAAAGCTTTCATCTAAGAATAACATCACTAAAGTGGTTTTTACCTTTAAATAGTTACATTTTTGCAATTCTTAATCTGTTAATGATTTGCACATTTTATAATTTTTGATTAGAAGAAGAATAAACACATCTAAAGTGATTTTCTTTAGAAAAAAGCGCACACTTTTATTACAAACGCCCACATTAAATTTTTCTTCTGTCATTTAGATAATATTATGACATGTAGCTAATGGTTTTTATTGATCATTTTTAATTAATTTGATATTACTGATATCAATTCTTTCATGTAACTACCACTTTTTTATATTTTTTATCATTCTTGTATTGTAGATATCTTGAACTCGGTTTTTACACTACTTTCGCGTATTGAAAACCCATAGAAAATAGCTAAAAATTCGACATTGTAAATTCAGAAGCATGTCTACCCATTAAGATATTTTTATTTATATTTTTATCAGGAAAAGGAATTATATGGGCTTTTTATTAGGTTTAAATTAAAAATTTTATCAAAAGAGTTTATATGAAATACGAAATTTAAAAAATAAAATAGATATACTTATTCTATTAAACTCAAATAATTTTTATTCAAAAATTTACACCTTTTAAACATACTTTTTAGAGTTTTGTATATGTTTACGTTTCAATGCTACAACTAAACATTTAATAAAATCAGATGTATGTTTAGTCATGTATGTGTATTTATCATAATTCATAATATAAATTATGATAATATTTTTAATTAATATACAATCTGAGGATTAAAAAATGAAATTTTTAAAAAGTCGAAAATGTACTCAAAAATAAAATAAATATAAAATTTATATAAATCGATTTTTTGTGTATTTTTCACAATTTTATAAGTAACCTTTTATTACTTAAAATTATATTTATATTAAATAATTAAAATATAGTTTTTTACTTAATTTATAATTAGCAACCATCTTACTATAGTTGAAAAATCCAAGATCGAGGTCTTCTTTAATGATTTTTTCAATTAAAGAAATAACCCAAAGGTTGCAATAAAAAGATAATGGTCTATTGGATAGAAATATTGTAAATGGTAGACCAAACTAATTGAGGATTCGAAAATAAATATTTTAAAAAAACATCAAGAACAATTACCTGATTCCCTTATAAGATGGCAAGAAAATATAGAAATAATACGAATAAAATATTGATTTAATAACAGTAATAATTTTTAAAAACTCAACAATTTCAAAGCCAAAACAATGATTTTCGAAACAGAATTAGAAAATCGTCATATCACAAAAGAAATGAAATTGTTAAAAATCAGGGTTAAGAGAGTAATTACTAGCGACGGGTTGTTTTTTATTGATGAGAGTTCATTTTGCTATTTTAATGATGCTGGTAGGTTTAAGGTGTGGGTTGAAAACGGTTCTCAAGCTAAATTTAATGAAACCAAAGTATTGGTTTTAAAAAAATATTTATGTGGGGTTGTATAACCTAAAAAGGTGTCAAAGGTTTAATTATTATTGATAGTAATTTAGATGACATACATTATATTAACATATTAGCAAACAAAGTGGTATATAATAATGATATACTTGATTTTATATTTCAACAGGATAATGATCCTAAGTATACCTGCAAATTTGAAAAATATTTTTTTCAAATTATTGGCATTGAAGTGATACCATCGCATTCTAAATCACCAGATTTAAACCCTATTGAGAACCTATGGGTTATAATTAAATTCAGATTGCGTGAAAATTCTTTTTTTATAAATGAAATAAATACCATATGGTATAATATAAAGTCAAAAATATATGAAAACCTTGTAAAATTTATAAAATAAAAATTTTTGGAACTATTAAGAGCAAAGGGTTATCACACGAGTTATAAATCAATAAAATCTCATTTTTAAATTTATTAAAATTGTATTAAACAGCTAAAAATATAAAAAACAACTAAACATAAAACATATATTTTATTTTATAAATATACATTCAAGTTATATTCAGCATTTTTAACTCTATAAAATCAAATTTTTAAACTATAAGTCGTTATAAAACATATTATATACTATTATGATATACACTGGTTGAGCTATAATCATCTTTTTCATTTTTATCAACCCTTTATACAATTTAAGTATAACAAAAATATTAAAAATTTCAAAAATTATAATTGTATAACTAACCAAACATAAATTATATGATATTTGGCCATAAATCAAATTTTTAACAATATTGAGCAAACGAATGATATAAAAGTATAAATATACAGTACTCCAAAAAAAAACCGGACACCTCAAAAAATTTGTTTAAAAGGTGTTAATTTATAAATAAAAGATAATTTGAGCATAATTGTATAAGTATATCTATAACATTTTTTATTTTTTAAATCGCTAATTTTATAT
>JAOXFI010000056.1:0-41263 GCA_029232285.1 Agmasoma carcini (nom. nud.) | reverse complement strand
GTTAGAGATATATATCAATAAGCTTCATCAGTATAAATTGTACTACCTCTTATAACCTGAGAATATAATGTTTTCTTATCGGATATGATTTTGGTATAACCCCTTGCGATTCAAAGATGATTTAACACGAAATGACTTACACTTATATTTTATATCGTTTTACCGACCTGCACAATTTTATTGCCTACCCCTAACTTATGATTATTAAAATTTGTGGGTGAAAATAATACAACAAGATTTTTTATATTTTAAGTAAAATATGCCCATTTAAACCTAATGAAAGTTCAATAATTGGCCTTGTGTTACCAGCTACATATTTTATTATTATATTTAATAAAGGATTGATATATATGTTGAACCCCTCACAAATATTATATTTTTAAAGATTCGTAAATTTGAATGAAACACCACCAATAAACCTTTATCTTACTCTTAATATGTTTTTAATATTAAAATTCTGTCACATCCTTGATAATTGAATACCTTCTAATCTATTTATTAATTCTTCCATTTTACAACATAATACAATAATTTAAAAAATTCACTCTCATGTAAAATTGAACATAAATTATAATCTTTTAATGCTTTATGTGTTAGATTTTTATATTTCCTTCTAAAAATTTAAATATAGAAAATAATTTTATAAAGAAATTGTTATGAGATAGAAAAATAATAAAATATAAATTGTACGGTTATAAGAAATTGTGTATTGTTACAGAAAAATTATTTACAAACCTACAACAATAATTTTTTAGATTAAAAACATTAAATGTGAAATTTTTAGAATTGAAGTACAATATGCATTTCAGTCTTTTATAAAATTTATTTATATTTACATTTTTCAAAACCTAAAATCATGCTACTTCAACCATCATCTAATTTTGATGTAATAATAATTTTATGATTGTTTAACTATATTCCCCTTTAAATGTAAAAATTTTAAGTTTTGATAAAATTTTATACTAAGCAAATTTTATTACAATTAATTAAAATATTTATGATCTCTTTCAATATATGTTAAAGCTTTTATTATTATTTCAATTAATTAACATCTTTTTTAATAATAATTTTTGTAAAAAATTGATCCATGTTTAATAAGAAGACTTTCATTGGTAAAAAGGCTTTCCCAAAGCTTATATACATCATATTGAATGTATTTACACTCGGTCTTTATCATATCATTCAAAAAATCTTTCCAACTTTAAAAATCTATATTTCTTATCTTCCTTCTGATTCATTAATAGATTCAGATGCAGTAGTAATTCAAAATCAGTACAAAACTAAAACTCTTTATAAAATTAACAAATACAAAGTTAAAAATTCTCCATCTTTAATCAAATACATCCATAACAATCATATATCTGTCGTTGAAACACCAACACAGAGATTCATATTCGATGTAGAACAGAATTCCTTTGTATCTCCAACCATATCAAAATTTAAAAATAACCCTCAACAGTTAATCAATTCTATAATCAATTCTGACAATCAACATCTAGAAATATATGAAAAAAATCTTATTTATGGTAAAAATAGATTTTTTATAAATATCAAATCTAAAATACAAATTTTAACTGACCAGCTCTTGGATTTCTACTTTGTATGGGATTGTATTATCATTATAAATGATTATTTTGTAGGTTATTACAAATTTATGTATTTCTCAGGTCTTCTTGCCTTGAATCTATATATAACAAATGTAAGATTAGATTTTAATATGAGAAAAAATATGTTGGAATTATTAAAGAAAAATACAATTTATTGTTTTAGAGAAGGCAAATTTAGAGAAATATTTACTGAAGATCTCGTACCTGGTGATTTAATTCAAATAAGAAATACAAAAGCATTCTCATGTGATGCACAAATCCTTGAAGGGAATGTAGTTGTTGAAGAAAGTTTTCTTACTGGTGAATTAACAAATATTTGTAAAGGAATTAATGATATGATATATTCAGGTACTGTTGTATTAGAATCAATGAATGAAAATGACAATATGAATTTGTATAACAATATAATCTTGAATGACAATGTTATGAATCAATCTGTACCTTCACAATCAGATTATCTGGCTTTAGGTATTGTTATAAAGACTGGATATGAAACCAAAAGAGGTATTATGATGAAAAATATGCTAGAAAAGAAACCACATAGTAATCAATTCAACAAACAATGTAAATGGGTGCTTTCTTATCACAGAATATACACAATAGTTATAGCTCTCATCATCTCTTCATATCTTAAATATAAATATGATGAATTTGGATCAGTTGTAGTTATAGATTGGATCACTACAATGTTTAATATATCATTATTTACTTCTACAAAACCTACTAATAATTATATAAGTAAAGAATTAAACAATAAAAACATTACAATCGTTGATTGGAATAGAATTCCTACTGTTGGAGAAGTTGATATCATAATTTTTGATAAAACAGGTACATTGACCGAATTAGAACTTGAAATTGATGAAATTAATACCATTGAAAATACCTTTAAATCAATAGATGAAGCAAATTATATACAAAGACTAGGCTTAAGTTGCTGTCATAATACTTTACAATACAATAATGAACAATGTGGTGATAATTTAGATATTAAAATACTTCTATTCAGTAAATCAAATACCATTCTAGAAAACGGTAGAAAAATGGTTGATGTATATCTTGGAAATAATGAAAATACAAAATATAAGACTATAAATCATTATAAACCTTGTCAAATTCATCCAATAGACTCTAATTTTTATCATAATGAACACAACATCAATAATTTTCATTCTCAAAAATCTATTTTAGTTGAAATTTTAAAAATTCATAGATTTGAACCAAACCTAAAGAGAATGTCTGTAATTGTAAATGATGGTGATAATCAATATTTATTCTGTAAAGGTGCACCTAATGAATTATTTAATCTAATAATTGAACCACCAGTGAATTACTTTGAAACTGTAAAAAAATTTACTTTGGAAGGCAAAAGAGTGTTAGCCATGGCATATAAAAACTTAAAAACATTTGAAAATCGTAAAGAAGATGAAAAGGATCTTATTTTTATGTGTTTTATTGTTTTTAATAACAATCCTAAGGAAGATTCATACAAAATTATTACTGATCTAAAAAATAATAATTTTAATCCAAAAATGTGTACTGGAGACGATTGCTTGACTGCTGTGAGTGTAGCAAAAAGAATTAGTATGATAGAAAAAGGTATTCCTGTTGTAATTCCTATGCTAGAAGATGGTGATAGTGATCTTAATAATGCCAATTGGCTTTGTATGGGACTAGAATCTCATTATTTTGATACTTCAACCATGATGCTATATTCATCAGAATCAAAGCAATTTGCTTATAATTATGTTATTGCAGTTGAAGGAAAAGAATATAATTTTTCTAGAAAAACAAAATATTTTAATTTGTTTTTAGAGAAAGGAATTGTTTTTGCAAGATTTAATCCTGAAGATAAAAAGACTTTGACTGAAGATTTTTCTAATAATAATTATGTAACAATGTTTTGTGGTGATGGTGCTAATGATATTGCTGCTCTAGCTGTTGCTGATGTGGGATTGTCTTTATCATCAAATGAGTCAAGCTTAGCTGCCTCTTTTTCATCCAGAAAGCTTAAAAGTTGTATTGAATTAATTACTGGTGGACAGTCATCACTAGCCATGTCATCATCAACATTTTTATTTACCTACTTTTATACTTTGGCATCAAATTGTCAAGTTTTTTCATTGATTCTTTTCCATAGAATCAGTACTGATGGAATGGCATTATCAATAGAGGTGCTATCATGTCATATTTTAACATTTATGTTATCTTATTTTAGGTCAAGTGAATTGCTTCAAAAGCAAAAAATTAAAATTGGAATTAAAGAAGGAAGCAAAGCTATAATGATGCAAGGTATTTATCTTTTGATAGTTTTCTTTTGTGTAGATTGTTATTATGGTGATGATAAATATGAAGATTTTGAACATCCATCGAAGTCTTCGACTATAACATATTTTAGTTTATTTTGTACGATTTTGTATAAAGCGTTTGTTCTTAGTGATTTTTCACCATATAGACAAACAAGAAAGTCTAATAAGATGTTTATGACTCTGTTTTGTGCATGCTTGTGTATTCTTATGATATTTGTGATGTCATTGTTGTACAATATGGAGTTTTTGATGTCAGTTATGGATTTTAAAGAGCTAACAATGAATGAAAAAGTGTTTACTGTTGTTTTAGCATTTATTTCAACAATAGTTGTTCATTTTCTTACCAGTAGTAATGAAATTGTTGGTAAAAAAAATATTAATAAATAAAAAAATTATATTAAAATATTATGATAATATATTTGAATTCAATATAAAATCTATTACATCCTTATCAAAATCAATAACTTTTATATTAAACATGTATTATATTGAGGTGACCACGTGTGGAGTAATAAAAAGCTTATCAAGGAAAGTTCATTCATTTTATTGATCGGTGGTTCACGTAATTATTCAAAGGTTTACCATTGGATAAATAATCCTAGTATGATTAATCATCTGCCATAATATATTATTCTTAGAATATTCATTACATTTGGTAAAGAATTTCTTTGAGTTTGATAAAGGTTGAATTCATTATTTTTTGGATTATTTTAAAAAATATATCAAAGTCTAAATATTCAATATATATTGAAGCTTCTTAACTGATTATTATTTATGTTATGTTGCCACACTTTGTGACAATAGGAGCGAATTTACTTCAATAGAATTTTACAGAATATGCTAAAAACATTCAATTGACATTAAGCATTCATCACCTTACAATCCAACAACAATGGCCTTCATTGAGCGCTTTAATTAGACACTAAAGATAACAAACAATGGAATATTTAGACTGAATAAAAGAACTCTAAAAGTACAATATATGTAAATAAATTTTTAAAAAACAAAACTATTTAAATGGCACCAAGTGAACTGATCTAAGGTTCAAAATCTAAATAAAAGATAAAAATATATATTTCAAGAAATAGAAAAAATCATATAAAAGCATATGCTTACAGGAAATGGTATGTTAAAGACCCTAAACTATTTTTTTTTGAAAAGGGAGAAGGTTGGATACACAGAAGACTGGCCATTACTAAAATCATTGTAGACTGATCTTGGTATTGTAATCAAATCTGGATTTGATTACGCAAAGGTAAAATTAGGTTAAGGTGGGAGAATTGAAGTAAAAGATATTAAATATTGAGATAATTAGTTATATTTGAAAGAAAGAAATGTTTACCAGAACGATGGCAGGTTATGGTGCGAGTGACATGAATAAAGATGAATCCAACAAAGAAAGTGACAATACACTGATGTGTTGGTAATAAGAGAATAAAATTATTTATATCTAAGATATTAAGGTATAACCAATATTATATGATGTGATAGTTATTTATGATAAGAAGGTTGATTATTACTTGACCGAAACCAGTTTCCACTGTGACCAAAGGTATTTTTATTACCTTTACAAGTTAGTTAGTTAGTTAGTATTTTTCAGTGTATCCACTGTGATCAAAGGTATTTTTATTACCTTTACAAGTTAGTTAGTTAGTATTTTTAATTTTTCTATTCTTCACCTAGTGAAATATTTTAATTTTTAATTTTTAATAAAAAATTTACCCATGGACAATGAAAAAACAGATAAGAGTATATTGAGTTTATTTTATAAATATAAAGTACATATATTGCTGTTTTTGAGTAGTATTGCTATATTTATGACAATTAAGGTGTGTTTATATAAAGATATTTCAAATAATCCAACAATTAAAACCAACTCAATTAAAATCAAACCATTCAAAAATATTTCAATTCATAATGCTGAACTTGATTATTGTGTCATAAATTTTATAGATAATACTAATATACATGAAAAAATAATATTTTCAAAAAATAATAATGATTTTCTTATAATAAAAAAAAATGCAATTACAAAAAAAATTTTGATGATTTTTAGTTTAAATTCATCAATATATCCTATAGAATATCACTTGAATAATGAAAAAGGCACTGTTGGAGAATCAAATGTGGTTGAACATAATTTACCAAGTAATGCTACGTTGTTTATTTGTGCACAAAAGAAGAAAATGACGATACCTAAATTTAATAGTATAAATAAGCATAAAAATATGATTTTATTGGGTTTGATGTTGATAGATGAAGTGAGATCAGTGTTTTTATCATCAAAGGATGGAAATGGTTATTTATTTAAAAAATTAGCAAATAATATATTTTATACTAAAATAATAATTGATGAAGAAGAAAGTTTAAAATATAATTATGAATGTTTAAGTAATGAAAAGGAATTATGTGTTGGTAAAGAATTAGATATAAATAATATAATTGATTTATTCAAAAGTGATAAAGGTGATAATGATAAAGGTAATAATGATAAAGGTGTTAATAATACCAATAATACCATTAAAAATACCAATAATAATAGTATAAATACCAATATCAATATCAATAAAAATACCATTAAAAATATCAACGATAAAGATGTTTTTACCAATTATTACGGATTTAAAAAATTTTTATATCATCAAATTTTCCAAACATTTGATGATATAAAAAATCTTTTTCAAATTGAAATATGTGCTCAAACCAAATGTTTAAAATGTAATCAAATACTGAAGAATGAAAATTATAAAAATGATAAAATTATTGATTTTTATAATTTAATGCAATATAGAGGAATCAATTTAAACAATAATACTTACAATTATCATGACTTAGATTATAATACAAAATTATATAGTAAATTAAAGAATGGTCTGAACTGTCATAATTGCAAAGCTAATATTTCACCAGATAATCTTAATTTTACTTTTGCTTATAAAACTTTACCAAATTTATATTTAATTGACTTACATCAAACTAAAAAAATATTTGATAATTTTTATAAAGTGAAAAAAGAAAAAATTGATTTTCCTGATTTTTTTACATTAAAAGATTCAAATTTTAGAAATTCAATTTATTTTCTTAAATTAATTTTATTTTTTGATAAAAATAATAAAAATGAAAATAATTTTATTATTAAAAAATTCAACAACAAATGGTATAAAATAGATCATGAATTTAATATTACAAAGTTTGAAAAAAATAATTATAACTTAATAGACATTAATGAGGAATATTTGAATTATGAAATTTTTTATATTTATGAAAAAAATCATGTTATTAAAAGATTTAACACAAATCTAACAAATAAAAATTAGTTATTTATTTTTTAATATATTTATATAATATTTTAAATTTTTTTATTATAAGATTTCTTAATCTAATTTTAAATAATTCAATTCTATTTTTAATATTTTTTATTATATGGTTTCTCAATCTAATTTTAAATAATTCAATTCTATTTTCAATATTTTTTATTATATGGTTTCTCAATCTAATTTTAAATAATTCAATTCTATTTTAAATCTATTTTTAATATTTTTTATTATAAGGGTTCTCAATCTAATTTAAAATAATTCAAATCTATTTTTAATAATTTTTATTCTTTTTCAGATATAATAAATTTTATACCAACACCTTCAAGTCTTTCAATTAATTTTGTCTTATGAAATGCAATTGCAGGTGTTGTAGCCCCTTTTACAATCTTATCTTCCTCTTCAATAATAGTTAATCCACATTGACTTATAAACTTCGCTGTTCCTCCATATGCCGGATCATCACCTTTGATCAATAACTTTTTTTTATCAGAATTTAAATAAAGTTCAAATCTTGAATTTTTATTATTTGGCTCTTTCTCAACTAAATTCATCGTAAAGAAAGATGGATATTTTCTAAATAAATTATACATAAATTCATATTTTATAGTTTTTAAAATAAATAAAAATAATAAATTAATAAAAATTACATAAAAAAAACTACCAACATCAATATAAGCTTTATATTGTGATTTAATATTAAAATAATTAAATGTATGTTGTACTATGAAAGGATCAGTACCTTTGAATGGTATTTCATATGTTCCATTTTCATTTTTTTTATATTCAAATAATTTTGATTTATTTTTTTTGTTGATGTTATTGTTGATATTACCGTTATTATTGATGTTATTATTGATATTATCATTACTATTACCGTTATTATTGATATTACCATTATTAGTACCTTTACCATTATTACTAGCAACATTATTAGTACCTTTACCATTATTACTAGCAGCATTATTAGTACCTTTATTATTATTATTTTTTCTTGAAAATGATCTTAAAGAAAATAACAAAGAATGCCATGTTCCTACATTGATTTTAGTATTAAATATCCTCATAACACTTTCAATATCATCCTTTAATAGATATGCACCTAAATCAGCTGGTACACTATCAAATCCACATGCATGTACTATAATTTGATCTTTTAACTTATTATTATTAAAAGAATCTTTAATAAACTTTACCTCACCACATATATCAAGATAATGAGTTTTTGTTTCAATACAAGCATCTAAAATAATACTACCTATTTCAGAATACGGACCTGAACAATTTATAAGAATTTTTGTCTGCTTTGTTAAAATATTCATATTTTTAATATTACACTGTATTTTAGGTAAGAAAGATGTTAATTTTGTAGTATTTCTAGCTGAAATAGCACATTTAACATCTAATTGTTCTAATTCTTTAATTACAAATGATGCTGTGTATCCTGATGCTCCATATAAAATTATATCATATTCTCTTGAGTTTATTGGTTTCATTTTTAGGAAAAAAATTTATAATAATAATAAAAAGTTTGTATATACTGACTTTGACATGACCATAACTGATTCATTTGACCATGACTGACCTGTGATTGAATATCTGACCATGACTGACCAATACTGGCCATGACCTGAGATGACCTGACCATAACTGATTCATTTGACCATGACTGACCTGTGATTGAATATCTGACCATGATCTGACCATGATCTGACCATGACCATGACCATAACTGATTATGACTGACCATGACCTGACCATGATTGACACCATGACCGACTATGATCTGACCATGACTGACCAATACTGGCCATGACCTGACCTGTGATTAAATATCTGACCATCCAACTATGACCATAACTGATTATGACTTACTATGATTGACCACGACCAACACGACTGATCATTACCGATTATGACCGATCATAAACCATACCTTAACTGATCATGTCTAATTAATTAACCATGTTTAATCATAACCATGACTCACCATGTCTAATCATAACCATAACATAGCAATAATACTTAAATATGATCAAATTTTTGTTTTTATTTTGTTTCATTTAAAATTGAAACATAAAAGAATTATTTTAAATAAACAACATGAAGAACAAAAAAAAAGTATTAAATGTTGAAATAGGAAATGAAATAAGAGTTAGAAATAAAAACGTGATTGTTAAGAGAAGAACTAATAAAAAAGAAGACATTGTAAGCTATTTAGAATCTAAAAATATTGATACTTTATTTATTAACATAAGAAAAAAAAAATTAATGATTGATAATTTTAAAAAAAGTAAAAATATTTCAATAATAAAAGAAAGTCAAAGCATAAATAATTCTAACATTGATTTAGTTTCAAATCAAAAAACAATAACATTTTTATCTGATGAAAAGGAGATTTTTGAAAAGGATGAAACTTTAACAAAAGAAGGCCCAATGTCAGAAAAAAGTGGGATTAAAGTACATAAATACGTAAAATATGATAGTTCAAATTTATTAGGGAATGACAGCACAGCATCAAAGGACGAAAAAATAATTGATTTAGTAAACATGACAGATGAAAATAGAAATACTGACATGTATTCATCTACTGGCAATGTATCTAGTAGCAATGCATCTACACCAGCATTATCATCACCAGCATTACCATCATCACCAGCATTACCATCTACACCAGCATTATCATCACCATCATCTACATCAGTATCATCACCATCATCTACATCAGCATCATCAGCATCATCTACATCAGCATCAGCATCATCATCATCTACATCAGCATCATCAGCATCATCATCATCTACATCAGCATCATCAGCATCATCATCATCATCATCATCAGCATCATCAGCATCATCAGCATCATCAGCATCATCAGCATCATCTAAATCATCTAAATCAACTAACTTAGTCAACATGACATTTTGTTTGAATGAAAATAAAAATATTGAATCAATTAACAAACAAAAAACATCAAAAATTGAGATTCCAATTAAAAAAATAAATCTAAAAGGCAATGATCATGCCTTGAATGATGAAATTAAAAATAATTTAGAAAATCCAAAAATTGTAGAATTGGTTGAAAATCCAAAAGGAAATGTTGAAAAATTAATAGAAAAGTTTTCAGTTTTAAGTTATGAACAAACCTCAGTCAAATTATCAAAACCATTCAAGTCTAATGTGATAGAATTTGATGATTCTAAAGCTAAAAAAATTATAAATGTTGAAGTTAAAGGTTCATATAAGGTAGAGACTTACAATTCAGATATAGAATATAAAAGTGATGATATAGCTAGAGATGGTGATAATTTAACTAAAGATAGTGATATAGTTAAAGATAGTGATAATTTAACTAAAGATACTGATATAGTTAAAAATAGTGATATAGTTAAAGATGGTGATAATTTAACTAAAGATAGTGATAATTTAACTAGAGATGGTGACAATCTAACTAAAAATAGTGATAATATTAAAAATACCAATATTTCAAATATTTCAAATCCTTCAAATACTTCAAATCCTTCAATTACATACTCATCAGATACGAAATCTAAAACCACTGATCGCCATAAAACTGATAGCTTCTATACTGAATCATTCACCAATAGTGATCACAATGAAACAGTTTCAACCAACAAGATAAAACAACAAAATGATTGGAAATCAATGATTCCTTCAGATCGATACGTTATAGAAATTGTTGTACCAAAGAAAGAAAGTTTTAATATAATTTTAGAAAACAAAAGTCTTATTGAATTTTCAGATCTTGAAAATAATACAAAATTAGTTGAAGATAGCAGCAGTGAAGCTTCAACATATGAAAGTCCTTTGATTGGTTCTAATACTGTCATTGAGATAAATAATAGCAAAGAAATGTTAAGCAGTGATGCTTCAACACATGAAAGTCCTTTGATTGGTTCTAATACTGTCTTTGATATAAATAATAGCAAAGAAATGTTCAGCAGTGATGCTTCAACACATGAAAGTCCTTTGATTGGTTCTAATTCTGTCATTGATATAAATAATAGCAAAAGAATGTCACAAGAAAAAGAAATAACGACCCCTCACTCTATGACATTAACAAATAATAACAAAGGAGTGTCACAAGAAAAACAAACTACACACTCTCACCCTATGACATTGACAAATAATAACAATGATTCACTTAAATCAAGTGACTTAACCAAGCAATCCAACTATGCCACCTCAACTGATTCCCTTTCCTCAATTTCAAGCTCCCCCACAATAACATTCGTTGAAGAGGATGATGTTGCTAGTATAGATTTTAGTGAAGGTAAAGTAAGAAGAATGGTCAGGTTTTATGAAGAAAAAACAAAAGAAAATAAATAATTTTTAGATAATAATTTTATGTTAGTTACAGAAATATATTTATTTTATACTATTAAAACATTAAGGTTGCATAACTTTGATAAAACTTATAGAAATTGATAGAAATATATATAATTTTAATAAATAATTAAACTGACCATGACTGGTATGATCATGATATGACCACGACTCACCATGTCTAACCATGACTCATCATGACTCATCACGACCCATCACGACTCATCACGACTCATCACGACTCATCACGACTCACCACGACTCATCACGACTCACCATGACTCACCATGACTCACCATGACTCACCATGACTCACCATGACTCACCATGACTCACCATGACTCACCATGACTGATATGACCACGATTCATTACGACTCATCACGACCACGATTGACCTGACCAAACATAACTAACTAATCATATTTTGCTTAATAAAATCTACTTTATATTATTTATTAGCTTTAATTAAATTAAAACTAACAAATATGGAAATATGATATAACCCTTGATGAAATCTTATCATCCTCCTTTAATAATTATTAATATCAAAATTATAACATTTTTATTATAAAACTGTCATAGTTTATATTTTTTTTATCAATTCCTTTTATAAAATATTTTCAAACAAATCATCCCCAAATGTTTTTTGGTTTGTATTTAGAGCTTACAAGCGCTGCAACAGTGTTTCAAGCTGAAAAACTACACAAAAACAAACAAATAAAGGAATCTATCAACATTTTAGAAGACTTATTTAACACAAATAAACAAAACAACTACGTCAAAGAAAAATACTTAGAACTTCTTTTAAAAACTGGTGAATACAACAAAATTTTAGAAATTGACAGCAACAACATGTTTGGTCAAATAGCAAGCAAAAATGTTGAGATTTTACAGTCTAACAATCCAGATTATGAATTATTAGTTAAAGATTCTCCTTATTGCCTTGATTTTCTATTAAAAATCATTAAAGGCAAAATTTCAAAAGTTAGATTAAGTGAAGCCCTTAAGTACTTAAAAATGGTAGAAGTATTTGCTTCTAAAAACATAGAATTTATCAAATTATATTCTCAATACTATTTTATCACTGGTAACTCTAACCTTGGCCTACAATTATTGGATCAATTTGATCCTGATCTTGCTTCAATATTTAGAAGAGTCCAGGAAAGGTACAATAGACTTATTAAGAATGGTAGTTTTTTAGACTATACTCAAATGTATTTAGATGTAGTAAGTATGATAAGATCAGATAACCATGTACCATCTATATTTACTAAGCTAGAGTTATCAGTTCTTGATGAATTGATAAGAGCTGGTATAAGTGAAAATAATAAGGATACGCATGTGTATGCTAAGAAGCTTATGGATTTAGAACCAACACTATCAAATAAGTACAAATATGCACGTTCTCTAACCAAAGATCCTACTAAGCTTGAATTGGCAAGAGAATTTGTAGGTAGAGAAGGATTTGATTCCAATATCAAAAATAATTTAATAAGTATGATTGATAAAGAAGCTGATAAAATAAGACAGGAAGAAAACAAGAAGAGACATGAGAAAGAGAGGCATCAAAAAAGGCGTAATGGCAGGGAGAGATCTCATCGTGGTGGTAAGAATGAGTTTGACTTCTTAGGATACTATAAATTACTAAATTCTGATGAACCAATACCTAAAGAAAAACTACAAAAACATTATTCTAAAGCCATTATGAAGGTAAATAAAAAGCACAGAGGTAATCCAGAGAAGAAGAAGGAAGAGGAGACTAAGATTAACATAGCATATGCTATTTTAAATGATCCACAAAAGAAACAATTGTATGATAATGGAATAGATCCTGATAATCCACAATCATCATCTGGTTTTGATCAAAATTTTGGAGGTAATGATGAATTTATGGGTTTTGAAGATATTTTTTCAAACTTCTTTGGTGGAGGGTCTGATCCATTTTCTGGAGGGGGTAGTCCATTTGGTAGAAGAACTTACATCAGATTTGGTTAATAAATTTGAAATTAAAATTTTTTTATTGTTAATTTAGTAAATTTAGTGTTGCTTATGATGTGATGGGTGTTCTTTATCTACTGATAAGTGCTTATTATATGTTAATGAGTATTTATTATGTAGATATGGGTAGTGATTCTGTAAATTATCCAATAAAGAGTGTTATTTATGGTGTGATATATATTAGCTCTGAGGAGATCCAGACCTCCACGTGGTAACGTTGGAAACAAGGGCTAAAGCAAGGCCATGGGGTACGGATAACTTTGGTCATTCTCAGAAACTAGTTTGCGGTCGGTAGACAGATATCTCTTCCAAATAGCAGGGGAAGGTGACTATCTTGAAATAATAAGCTGGTTGGTGTGCGTAATAGCAATAAGTTTAGTTATAATATAGTAAGACCCTTTAAAGCCATACTATCACCTTCTGTGAAGGCATGTTAATCGAGTTTTTACACCGCCTTTTACCAAAACATGAATAGTGTATGGTCATTATCCCCACTTCCCGTCCCTTTTACATTCTATTTTATTATTGTTGTTTGATTTAGGTGTTTTTACATACTGGTTCGGTTTTTCTTTTATGGTAAATTTATTGATAAATAAAATTCTAGTGAAAAACTTGAATATTAGCGGAGAGGTTTCAAATCGATACTACTTTAAGTCTTTTTTCATACTTTTGCCGAGCAAGCGTATTAGATAAATAAAACTTTTATTATTATTCTGATATATATTGATTCAGTATTAACGTGTATCAATTATTTAGCAATGATTGAGATTATGTAGTGATGGGTGAGGTTATGTAGTAATAAGTATTGATCATGCTGTAATAGGTATTGATTATGTTTATTCATTGTTAACGTGTATCATTTGAGTAATGATGGGTGTTGCTTATGTGATTTAAATGTAAACTAAGTATATAAGTGTAAATTATGTAATATTTAATGTCCCAATTGCCATTAATGTACCATTTATTGATTATTATATGCAAATTCTATTGAAATATCAAGTAATGTTTAATTTAATAAATCATAATATTTGAAGTCTTAGTTCAAAATATTTAATGAATAGCATAAATATTTATATAATGCATAAATATTATGAATAAAAAATTTTATGCTTCCAAAGATTTTTAACATTAAAACAAGAAACTCTGAAATCTATAATAATTTATTTATGAATGACACCTTTTCATATGCTGATAAGAAAGCCATCAAATACAATAATATTTTATGCAAGTTTTATACAAATAATTTATGCATTAAAGATGATTGTTGTTTTTCGCATGATTTATCCAAATTTCCATGTCCAAATGAAGATTGCATAGATTTTAATTGTAAATATCAACATAAAGGCAAGTTTAAATCACCTTTCTTTTAATATATTTGCATAAATATTAATTGTAAGTTAATTCAAAATTCTTAAAATTTATAAATTTTTTTTCTTAATGAATAAATAATAAAATATTGTTAAGATTATTGCTAAGATGCTTAAATAATTTACAATGTCCTTAAAACATAGTTTTTTATCTTCAGTTTCTCTTAATGTCATGCATATGCATAATTTTTATTATTTATATTTAAGGAGTTAAGGATAAAAGGATAGTATTTAGATTTTTATTTATGCATTTGCATAAATATGATATAGTTAAAAATATTTTTTTATTGAATATAAATTTATTATAAACTCTTGTGTTTATGCAATAGCATAAATATTTAAACCTGTGATGTATTGCATGAATAAGATTAGATATGTCCGTATTTCTTCATATATTTTAATGAATTATTTGAATATTCCTCATTTAGCTCTTCTTCTATTATTTTTTCTATTTTTTTTATTAAGTCATTTATAATTTTTTGTTCGTCCATGTCTGGAAAAAAAAAATTTTTAAAATAAAAAAATATTGAATTTTTTATTGAATAAATTTATCTCCTGTCTCCTTTTCCAGATTGGACAAATATTTCTTCTTTATGTAATTCTTTACTGTTTTAACAATAAGGAATACGAATAGTGTTATAGAAAGGCAAATCATATAAGTTGCAACATCTTTAGGTGTTAATTTTTTGATATTTTCATTCTCATAAGTAACAAGAGTCATTGTTTATTTATGTATTTTTTGTTTTATGGTAAAACAATATTTAGATGTTATAAATTATTTATGCAAATACATAAAAATTCTATAAAAGTTCTAAAAAAATACATAAAATTTTTATTTGCATAATTTTTAAACATAAATACTTAAAATTTTTAACAAAAAATTTTACCCAATGATAATGGACTTAAAGATTAAGACTGTAGTTAAACATAAGCCATATTGCCACCAAGGAAAATATCCTGGTAAAGGATCTAGACCATGTGAAAGATGCCGTAATAAAAGAGGTTTTAACCGTAAACACAATATAAATCTATGCAGAAGATGTCTTCATCAATTTGCTTTTGATTTAGGTTTTAAATCTCTTGATTAAAATTAAATTCATTTATTTTTCTTAATTTGTTTTTTCTTTTTAATCAAATGCATAAACTTTTCTAAAATTGCAACCATTCCAACTGCTACAGCAATTAAATTTATATTTAAATTTAATTCTTTAATAATAAAAGTTCCACCAATAGAAATTATAGAATTTACAAGACTAAGCCTTTGTATGGTCATTACCTTTCTTAGAACTAACTTTTTAACAACATGTGAAGCAATATCTGATGTTATTAAGTATAAATAGGTGTCTTTAGAGTGATAAATGCTTCTATAGTACAATATTTTACCTATTATTGGGAATTGACTTATTGCATTAAGAAATGTGTAATTTTTATGCATTTTTAGAGAAAGCATAAATCCAAATAAGTAAATTATGATAAATTGAAAAGTTAAGTTAAAATTCTTATGAATTGAGTTAGCAATTATAGGACCACCTATAAAGGTAGTTATAGATGGAAGAAGTAAGTCTGTTAGTCTTGGTCTTATTCCAGAACGTATTAGATCTGAGTTGTGAAGTATAACTGATGATATTGTACAGAATGTAGCTAAGTAATCCATGTTCTCCTTCATGTGTAAAATTTCTAGAAATTTTATATTTTAAAAAAGGAGAAATATTAAAACAAATCATTGACATGTATTTGATATTTATGCATAAAAATATTGAAGATTAGTGAAAAAATTATAAATCAAATGTTTATGCATTTTATTTAAAAAAAAATAATTTTGCATAAAATTATTGAAGATTAGTGGACCAATCATAATCAAATGTTTTTATAAAAAATTATATTTATGATTAATGAACCAATCATAAATTAAACGTTTATGCATAAAAAGATGATTTGATTTATCATAATTTTAATATTTTTCTTATTCTTAATATAAAATAGCTTCATCGTTAAACGCCTGTCTTTTAAAATTTATTATTTTTATGCATAATATATGACTAAATAACTAAATAATTTAATTAACGATTGCTGATAGCAATTCTCTCTGTTTCTTCCTTCTTCTTGTATGCAACAGAATTAGCTGAACAAGTAGCACCACCAATTATCTCATTAGCAAGAATCTCAGAAAAGGTTTTTTTATTCTTAAATGAAGATTTAGCTGTTGACTTAACAATGTATCGAATAGCTAAAGATAATCTTCTATATGGTGAGATATCAACAGAAGTTCTAGAATTGTTACCACCACGTCCTACACGAGCACATCCTTCTCTTGGTCCACAGTTAATGACAGCATCAATTAAGACTTGAATTGGGTTTCTTTTTGTCTTTTGATGGATGATGGCAAAAGATTGTCTAACTAATTTCAAAGCCATAATTTTCTTACCACTGTTTCTACCGCCTCTCATGACACTGTTCGCTAGTCTTTCAACTAAAAATAAATTTTTCTTACCAAAGCAGCCTAAAGTGTTTTTAGGTGCTGAAGTATGAGGTGCTATGCATGGTTTGCTAATATTTATGTACTTTTCAATACTTTTGTCTGGTATTTGTAAAGTTTCAAAGTCATAAAGGCCAAACAATTTGTTTCTGCTTTCTTCGACTGTTATTTCACTCATGGATAAATTTTTTATAAAAATTTTATTAGCATGAAAATATATAAATTATTAAATCTTGGAAATAATGCGAGTGATAAAGATATAAGAAAGGAATATATAAAGCAATTATATGTTTATCATCCGAAGAGGAATGGAGATGAAGATAAGTTTATAGAGCTTAATGATGCTTATGTTAAGTATGTGAGAGGTGAAGATATTTTGAATTGTTTTGCTATTGTTCCAATAGAAATAGAATGTTTTTATTGTAGATGTGGATCAAAGTATGAAATTAAAGAAAAAGGTATTTGTAGTTGTGATACGTGTTCATGTTATATAGAAGTTAGTTAGTCTAATAATAATATATAATAGTAATATTTATAATAATATTATTATATTTTATATTATTATATTTTATATTTTTATATTTTATAATAGTAATATTTTATATTATTATATTTTATATTATTATATTTTATATTATTATATTTTTAGTAATTGTTTGATTATCTCTTATATCTAATTAAGATGATTTATTAGTACCAGTTAAATAAATATTATTATATTTTTATTATATTTATAACACTTAGTTAATAATCATGTGACTGTCTAAATTATTCTATTTTTGATATTTTTTTAAAATATTACACTTAAGGCTTAGATATAATTGTGTATTATTTTTTCTTATTTAATTATAATAAAATGTTCAAACGCTAATGTATATGTTATTATTTACTTTAATAGTACTAATGATCTTTTTCAAGTAAATTAATAAAATTCTTAAATATAATAATATTAAATCTTCAGATTAAGTCTAAAGTTATTTTCTGGATATTTTTATTTATCACATGTATTAGAATTAGTTTATTGGCATTATTAGGTGATAATGATCATTTAATATAGTTTTTGATCAACATGGTGCGCTAAGAAGGCAATTTCATTGTCTAACTGCAATTTAAAAATATAATAGAAGCATCAATAAATTTTGTTTTAGGTGCATAACTATGAATTGCATAAATTATAAAAATAATTTTTTTTATAATTTTAATATATCTTCAGTAATTTAAAAATTTGGATTATAAATTTTAAAAAAATTACCATTCTTAAAATTTATGCAAGGTTAAATAAATTATATGTGGTTGTCTTAAGAGTTAAAAGAATAATATCTCAGGTTGATGAAAGTCAATTCAAACATAAGGTAAAATATAACAAAGGATATTATATTTAGATTTTAGAATGCGAATACATAATCCAGTATTTACGTAGAATATGTACTTGATCACACTTCTAATACATTACTATACACTATAAATAGAGTTTATCGACCGCGTACAATTATTTATTCTTATCAGTGAAGGTTCTATTTTTCAATCCAAATACTTTTGTTCATACCCGAAATAAAGGGCATGTTATTTTGTAAAATTGACGATTTCTGCAGTGATTTCATATATAAAGATAATATTCTAAAAAAAGATTTTGAAATTAACCCCAATCTTTAGAATAATTATCACCCAAACTTAATTTGTAGTAAAATAAAATTTTATCCATTTAAATTTTTAGCTATATTTTAAAATTTTATCCATTTAAATTTTTATTGATCGAATATTTCTTCTTTTTATAAACTGGTTAAATCTAAATAGACTGTGTTGTCACAACTAACATTAACCTATTTATTTAACTTGCGTCCATGGAATTAGGGGTAAGAACCTTTAAATACTCCATATATATCTTAAGATATTATTTTTACTTAAATAGTGATATATTACTAAGTATAATTTATATTGATCAGCTAGTATCATTTCTTTCTTATCAGTTTATACTTGCTGATCACAATACATTAGCTTAAATGCATGTAGAAATATCAATAAGACATGATATTTATCTTCAATTAAAAACTTTTATAGGATGTTCATGTTTTTAGAAACCATGCTGCGTAGGTAAGTATGTGTATCTAAAAAATGGGTATATAATTTTTTTAGGAAGATAATAAGTTGATATTTTGATTTGAACCCTGTAACTCTTGGTAGAAAATTTTAATAATATTAGCAAATGAGATGTTTAATGTTTTTTTAACAAATACAATATCACATGATAGAACTCAAAACGGGTTTTGTAATTGTTGATAGTGATATAAAACATGTGATTGGATATTAAAAATTATATAAAAATTGATTTAAATACCCTCATAGTATTCAAACATTAAATTACTTAGTTTTATATATAGAGATACATTTACAGAATGGTCAACTATTCTCTTAATTTTATAAAATTAACAATAGGTGTGAATACACAAGCAATAAAAACATATTAGAATGAATAGAACGCATAGGACTAAGAAATGGTTGTTAGAATTGTATTTGGTTGGATTCATGTGGTGGGATAAGTTTTCTGTTAACATATTTGATAATTCACTTAATAGATCAAATTCTTATATTAACACCATGAATTACCTGATTTTAAATATACAATAAAAAATATAGTTGTAACTTTGAGTTTTTTTGAGATGATTAGTGATATTTTAAATTAAATAAATGTTTACACCAGCTATAGCAGGCAACGGAGCAAATGAAATGAATAAAAAAGAATTCAAGATTGTTTAATTTATTAAAATCAAAATTTATAAGAAAATGCAGTGCTGTTTAAATACGTGCGAGTTTATAATTTCTTAATATTAAAATTTTAATAAATAAAATGGTTTTAAAATCGATTTTTAATTCCTTACTCTTATGAAAATATCACTATGTTGTCTCTTGGATATCTTCCAACATATAAATCAAGATGAGATTGAAATGTTCTAGATGTTACACCTCTCAGTTTTTTAAGTATTTCAATATTTAGCCAAAATCTTCTTATGGCCTGAGTATGTGAACTAATCAGTGGATAGACATAGTTAAGATCATTTAGACTTGAATATCTTCGCCATTCATCTAAAATTATTATTGAGCCTTCTTCTACCCCTCTTTGTATAATAAAAAAATTACAATCTTCTTTAATTAAACATAAAACCCAGTGTCCATCGACTCTATTGTCAAAAATTTCTATCATTTATTATATTTTTTCGGGGTCAATTAAGCCTGCTGGTTCATCACCCTGTAATAAACCACCCCTTTTTATTCTTTCTTCTTTCCACAAACTTAGCTTCCTCTATTTGAACAGGGTGTTCTATAGTACCTAACATTTTATTTGTAATTGATATTATTTCTAACACAAAATATTTGAACCAATTGCAAATTGTGTCACTACTTCTATTAGTTAATTGCTGAACCGTTCTATATGGTAAGGTAAAAAGCCAATTCCAATATACAAATTTTCAATCTTGATGTTCTTATATCATATATATTTAAAAAAATTAAAATCCTTTTTTACTATATTATTTGAGCAATAGGTATGAAGTTTTACACATCAATACCAACGTAGCATTTCCACCTCGTTTTAACCTTTCATATTACCTCCACTGCGATGAGAGGTTCTTACTTAGTCTATTAGACCATGCCTCCTTAAAAAATCAATTTCTTTCGTGAATTTGCTTATATAAAAACCAATTTTTGTTATTATTTACTCATAAGATACATATAATATCCAAATTCTTTTAATCTGTACAGAAATATACAAAAAAACTATAAAATATTTATATAAATTTATTATAATTGTATGTTACAAATACATAAAAGTATTATAAGGGTATTCGTTATCATATAAAATTTTATATGAGATCACATATTCAAATAGTATAATGACGAGAATTTTTAATTTTAATATTTATTGTAAAAATAACTCATGTTGATATATACCACTGAATTTATAATAGTAAAATTATAAAGAAAATATGCTCAATTGAATAATATAAACCATGATAATTTTTTACGAACCCCAATAACAATCAATAAAGTCTTAAAACGTAATAATAAATATCAATAGATTTTTTAAAAATATTAAACTTCTTTTCACGCTTAATATAAGATCAATAATGATTATATAGATTTGTTAGATAATTAAATTACTAAAATATTTTTTGCTTTAATAAATTTCTTATTTATGAAATAGTGTGACAATATGTATTATCATACGCGTTAACCATTTAATATTTAGTCTTATCTATTATTTCATTGATAAAATCAATATTATGGGTTGTTTTAGGCTTTCTGTGCTTATTGATATTCCAGACCTCCACGTGGTAACGTTGGAAACAACAGCTAATTGGAGTATAACAGAGCCGTGGGGGATACTGATAACCTTGTTTACTCTGGGAAACTAGTTGCGGTCTAATGACGACTCCTTCTTATTGTAGAGAGGTGCCCCATCATAAACTACAATATATAAGCTGGTTGTTGTATGTAATAGCACTAACCCAGCTACAATATAGTATAGTGTCTTTAAAGTATTATTGTCACCTCCTAAGATAAATTGACAATCAAGTTATTCTACTCCCTTTTATCAAATCACGAAAAATGTACATTCATTAATATCTGTTTTCGTCTCTTCTATGCTTCTATATTTTATTATTGTAAGAAAATGAGCGGAGAGTTATCGAATCGATACTACTTTATGTCATATTTTATACTTTTAGCTGAGCAAGCATATTTGACAAATAAACCTTTATTATTAAAATTTTCTTATATTTTGAGCACTTAAAATTTCATTACAAGGTTATTTTTCTATATAAAATTGATAGTATAAGAGCTTTTGTCAATATTTTAGGTATTATTATAAAGAATAAACAAATTTCTATTTATTTTAATAATTTTATGAATTAAATTTCAAAATAGTTAAATTTTCTTACATGCCATAATCAATGTTGAAATACAATTTAATACTTATATAAGATAAAAATTAGATCAAATCATTAACTATTAATTTTTCAATTTTTTATTAGATTGCTTATACATAATTATTTATAAATATATATCAATAATATTGCTATATTGATCAAAAAATATTATTTATTTAGTAAGGCAGTGTATAATTTAAAGATTATGAGTGGCTGAATTTTTGCTTCATGTGTATATAATACAAGGTTCATTTGTATAATATGCTTGCTCAGACAAATATAGTATCGATTGAAAACCTCTCCACTCATTTTCAAGTTTTTTACAATGAATTTTAAATATTAATCAATTTATAAAAGATGAAAAATTAAATCACCAAGTAATCAAACAAAAATAATAATAATGGAAATCGTTGAAATTTGTGCTTTGGTAAAAGGTAATAGAAAAACTTGCTTGTTATGCCATCTTAGATAGTAACAGTAATACTTAAAGACATTATACTGAATTTGGTGATATTACGTATGTCGACAAGCTTATATCTTCAAGATAGCGATCTTTCTCTGTCATTAAGATGATGTGTTTTTATATTGATCGAAAACCAGTTCCAATATGAACAAAAGGTTATCACACTGAAATAACCTAATTATTGTTGTTTATAACGTTATTACGATATGGTATGTGTTCTTTATAGAGCAATACTACAAGTATCACTTTATATATAATATTATGACATATTAACTATTAATAAATTAGTGTTGTTTCAATTTTATTATCTAAAAATTTTCAAATCGAAACAGGACCATAAATTTCTTATTTTTTTTCAATATAAAAATTTTACCTATGTATGATTCAATTATTATAGGAAGCGGTCCTGCAGCTCACACAGCAGCTGGTTTCATCAATGGTAATTGTTTAATGCTTGAAGGCGACTTTGCCAATGGCGTTTCTGCTGGTGGTCAACTAACAACTACAACCAATGTTGATAACTATCCAGGCTATATAAATGGAACTCAAGGGCCTGATATGATGGCTGATATGAGAGACAACTGTAAAATACCAATAATAACAGAAACTGTCATTGATATAACTAAAGACTCTCATTTTATACTGAAAACTACTCAAAATACATATAATGCTAGGTCTGTCATTGTTAGTACAGGTGCTTCAGCTAAAAAATTATATGTAAAAAATTCTGATTTATATTGGAATAAAGGAATAAGTGCTTGTGCTGTATGTGATGGGTTTTTATATGTTAATAAAGTATGTGCTATAATTGGAGGTGGTGATACTGCGTTTGAAGAAACATTATTTATGGCTGATATAGCATCAAAGGTATATTTAATACACAGGAGGGATGATTTTAGAGGGAGAGCTGATAAGTTAAAAAAAATTGAAAATAATCCTAAAATTGAGATAATTAGATCTGCTGAACTGGTAGAATGTGTTGGTGATGATGTTATAAGAAAGATAAAGCTTAGTAATGGTATGATAATTGATGTTGATGTATTGTTTTATGCTATAGGACATGTTCCTAATACACAATTTTTAAAGAATTTAAGTTTGGAATATAAAAATGGATATTTGGTAACTAACTCTGATAAATCAACTAATGTTGATGGTTTATTTGCATGTGGTGATGTACAGGATTGGACTTATAGACAAGCGGTTACAGCTGCTGCATCTGGTTGTGTTGCTGGTATATCTGCCAATAAATACAATCTTAATAATAAATGATTATGATTAGTTAGTTTAGTTAGTTAGTAGTTAGTTAGTTAATCAGTATTTATGATTAGTTAGTCAATATTTATGATTAGTTAGTTAGTAGTTATGATTAGTTAGTTAGTAGTTATGGTTAGTTAATATTTATGATTAGTTAGTCAATATTTATGATTATTATAAATTAACTAACTTTTTTCTTATTAATATTTATAAATTAAATTATTTAAAATTTTTTATGACTAACAAAGATTTAGAAGAAAAAGTAAATAAAGAAATAAAAATTAATTTAACTGATGGAAGTGAGTTTATATGTAAATGTATTGGTTATGATAAGCATAACAACATTAGTTTTATAAAAAATGATAAAAAAGGTGTAATAAGAGGAGATTCAATTAAGAAAGTAAGTCTTTTAGATTAAAATTATAAAAATATATGGTTTATATATCAAATTGCAAATAATTCATACCTATGTGTAAATTTTTGAATTATTATTTGGTATGTAAATAGAGATTGACTAATATTAATTTAAAATATATATTTACCGATTGATTTAAAAAATTTGCAATTGGATGGAAAATATATAATAAAATTATCACCATTAACATTTATTAAGACAATTTACAAGTATATCTTTAATTCTTCAGGTATTTTATCTTCTTCTACTGTAAGCATCACAGCAAGCATTCTTTTCAGTTTAAAAACACTATCAATACTATCAAAGCATCCTAAAGGAAATAAAGTGTATGCAAAGCAGTTCAATATTGATTTTAGGTTCATATCAGTCACATCATAATTTTTTATTATTTCTCTAAATAAATTTTTTAGTCTAAAAAAAATAGATAAAGCACTCGGACTCAAAGTATATAAAAGCAGCTTGTTTTGAACTGCATTTTCATATTTGGTAAAGCTTTTCATGTATTTTATTTCAAATAAACCATCCATCACTTTTCTTAGATAAAACTTTAGAAATTTAGTTAAAAATTTCAAATCGTGCTCTTGAAAATTTATTTCTAAGTTTTCAAATTTTCTTAAAAATTGAGGTGTGACTTCTTCATTGCTTTCGACTCTAAAAATATATTTTAATTTGCAGTTCTTAAGTAAATAATCAATGAGATCAAATAAAGACTTAGGTGCTTCTTTTTCAAGGCTAAAAAAACACATAAAGTCAAAAGGAGTACGTAAAGTTCTTCTACTATAAGACCTAATAGCCTTAACATTCATATTATGATTGTTACAGTAACTAACAGGTGTTCTAAGCAAGGGATACGTTAAAAGCTTAGGCCTATTCGTCATATTTTTATTTTCCTTTTCTTCTGAACTCAACATGGTAAATTTTTTTAAAACATTTTTCTATAAAGGTTTTATAAATATTGATAACATTGTTTTATAATAGAAATAATAATGTTAGGCTTTGGTTAGTTATAAAATTGTGCTATATATATGATAAAGGTTATATTATTATGTTATGACATATAATATCAATCATTATAAATATTAAAATTTTTGTTTACAAAATAATATTTTATGATAAAACTATGCTGTATCGAGATTGAAGTTAATTCTTTGATCATAGGCAATGTAACGTGACAATATTATGTTTCTAATGGTATGATATAATCAATCCATATAAATATTATTCAGTCATGGTCAGGTCAATAGTGGTCAGATGGTTATAATCAGTCATAATCAGGTCAATCGTGGTCAGTCGTGGTCAGGTCAACTCAACTCGTGATCAGTCATAGTCGGTCAGGTCATAGTCAGTCATGGTCAGATGGTCAGGTCAAGGTCAGGTCATCGTCGGTCATCGTCAGGTCATCGTCAGGTCATCAGGTCAAGGTCATCGTCAGGTCAAGGTCAGGTCATCGTCAGGTCAAGGTCAGGTCATCGTCGGTCATCGTCGGTCATCGTCGGTCATCGTCGGTCATCGTCGGTCATCGTCGGTCATCGTCGGTCATCGTCAGGTCATCGTCAGGTCATCGTCAGGTCATCGTCATGGTCAATCATAGTCAATCATACCCGATCATAGTCATATTAAAGTGTATTTAAAAAATAAAATTAAAAATCTTTTAATTCATAAAAATGTGATATCAAAGCTTCTTCTTCCTCCTTCTGATTCGTCATCAAATACTTAATAAAATCATCAACAATATCTTTGTTATATTTAATAAAGTAAGGCACTTCATTTGCATTACTTACATCATAAATTAAGTCTTTTATAAAATTCTCTTGTTTTATATTTTGATAAGCTCTTTCTGACATGTCAGTGTAATACAATTCAAGTATATCTGAACGTATTTTATTAACTTCTGATGGTTTTAATACCAAATTATCAAGAAATTCCAAAATTCTATATTTTTGATCAATAAAAGTTTTAGTGCTATTTTCTAATTCTAATTTTTCTACTATTTTCATCATTTCAAGTATTATTTGTTTTACTTCTGAATTTTTATCTTTAAATTTAGCATTATTGAATATTTCCAATAATTTATCAGATTCTATAATAAAACCACCTAAACTTAAATTTATGATTGTTTTTTTCAAATTTTTTGGAGATTTAAAAGATTTATAAAATTCATTTTTTTCTTGTATAATTTTTTTGTTAATATTGGCAGGTTCATCAAATTTAAGCCTATGAATCATTTTTTTATAATATTCATCCTTGTTGTTGTCATTTAGGTGTTGTTTTAATATCATATCACTCTTAGGAACACTACTTAGTTCTTCTAAGTTGCTTTTAATCATATTTTTGAGTATATTTGAGCTGTCTTGATCAATTAAGTTATTTCTATATAGCATTAATTGATCATTAGTTATATTTGAGTAATTATAAAAGTTTGTAAAATATGAAAATTCATGCAAAATTTTATCTTTTGCATTGATAATGTTTGTAATCATTTGGTCTATGCTAGAATTGTTCATATTGTTTATATTTATTTGCCAGACAACACCTTCTATTGGTATGTATGATTCATAGAGGATTCTATCATTTAGATTGTCAATTGTCTTGTAAATGTTGATATTTTGAGGTACTAAGTTAGATTGTGGAAAAAGAAGAGAGCTAAGCAAATCTGTGATGCGCATAAAAATAATAAACAAAATAGTTTTAAATTTGTTTCAAAATTTTTGATAAAATGTATTAGAATTTATGCATGTCAAAAAAATTTTAAAATATTAAATTTATGCAATATTATAAAAATTTAAATTTATGCATTATTATATTTATATTATAAAACTTTATATTAATACTTATATTTATATTATGCAATATTATATATTATATTTATGCAATATTATATATTTATGCATTATTATAAAACTTATTTATTTATGCAAAATTTATATATTTATACTTATATTTATGCATTATTATATATTTATGCATTATTATAAAACTTATATTTTAGTTAGTCAATAATTATTTATTTTTCCTAAATTTTTTGTTATTGTTAAAATTTTTACCACCGAAAGATTTTTTTTCATTAAAATTTTGTTTTTTATTTGAAAAATTTTTTGCTTTGTTATTTTTAGAAGTTAATGCTTCTTTTTGTAATTCAGTTTGTTCTCTACTTAAAAATCTTGAAAGAGGTATAAATCTATTACTTAGACCTTCAAATTTAGCATCTTTAGTTATTTTAGTATTTAGATTGATAGATGCATAAGGTTCTGTCTTTGGGCCGTATATTTCTTCTATTTTACCGACTTGTTTGTTATTAACATAGACTGGAGAGCTTGGATAGGGAATTTCCTTTAGTTTTATGATGCATAGATCATCACACATATGTGAATAAGTGCCCATTAAGCTTTTGGTGCCATTGTCATTTTGTCTTTTTTTCATGCATAAAAATTTTTATAATATTTTTATAATATAAATATAATAGTATAAATATATAATAATATAAATATATAATAATATAATAGTATAAATATATAATAGTATAATAATATAATAGTATAATAATATAAATATTATAAATATATAATAATATAAATATAAATATTATAAATATAATAATAGTATAAATATAAGCATAATATAAATATTATAAATTATTATGCATTTATTTATGCATTTTTATTATAAAAATATTTATTTATGCATTTAAATTATAAAAATATTTATTTATAATTTTATTCAAATGAAGAATATTAAAAATACAAAATATAATAAATTAATTGATTTATTTCATAAGAAATTAACAGATAAATATTCAAAATTTACTAAACAAACAAATAAAACTTGTAAAAGATTCAAAGAACAAATCAATAATGTTGATTGTAAAAATTTAGAATTAAAAATTAATGAATTAATGCATAAACATTCAAAATTGGAAAATAAAATAAAAAAATTACAAAATTTATTGAAAAAAGACGAAGTAAACAAAATAATTAACGAAATTGAAAAACTTAAGTCAAAAATAAAAGTAAAAAGCAAGGAAAGCATTGAAAATGTTGAAAAACTAAAAAATGAACAAAACCAAATTTATAAAAATGAAATGGAAAATATCAAAGAAAAATTAAATAAAATTAATAAATGAAAATTATTTATATTAAAGTTAAATCATTGCATAAATATAACAATTGTGATTGCATAAATATAACAATTGTACGATTGCATAATTATAACAATTGTATGACCATATAACACTATAACAATTGTATGACAGTATGACCATAACACTATAACAGTATAACTAGAACACTATAACAACATTATAACAAGAACAGTATGACCATAACACTATAACAACACTATAACACTATAGCAACACTATAACAATTGTATGACTAACTTTAAATCATATTTTTCTCTTCTTCACTTCTCCTACTTTATATTCAAACCCAAAATTACCATTTGCCTCATTTGGTGTTCTTAACAAATTTTCTTTATCTGGCTGACTTAATTCTTTATTATTTGTCGATTCAGCACTTGCATTCAAAAAGCTTCTTGGTGGGGCAGGCACAAAATATTTACCTACTCTCGTCTGAAGAGTTAACTTCATATCTTTAGCTGTTATTGTTTGTCTTCCACAATGCTTAGCATACACACTCGCATCTTCTAATACATCCCTTGAATACTTATAGGCAAACTCTAACAACTGAGTAATCACTTTTGGATCACATTCATTGATTCCTAACCCCCTTAAAATAACTGAAATTATTTTTGCATCTCTTGGAGCTAAATTTTCATTTGTCATGGAAAATTTTTATATTTTCTTTAAATAGTAAAATTTTAGATTTTGAAACATTAAAACTTTATAATTGTTACATGTAAGAATAAATTGACTATGATTGGTCTATTGTTGGCATGGTATTGTATGACTATGGTTGGTCTATTGTTGGTATGGTATGACGATGTCTGACTATGACCTGACTATATGACTATGATCGACTATGACCGACTATGACCGACTATGATCGACTATGATCGACTATGATCGACTATGATCGACTATGATCGACTATGATCGACTATGATCGACTATGACCGACTATGATCGACTATGATCGACTATGATCGACTATGACCGACTATGATCGACTATGATCGACTATGACCGACTATGACCTGACTATAACTGACTATGACCTAACTACATGGCTTTGACCGACTATGACCTGACTACATGGCTATGACCGACTATGACCTGACTACATGGCTATGACCGACTATGATCACGACTGACTTGATCACATTATATTAAAAATGATCATACCTACATTATATTATCATTATTCTATTATTTGTTACATAAATCAAACATTTAATTTGTTTGTATTGTTTCATTCTATATAATTTCATTTTATTTATTATTTATGTTTTATATTGTAGCACTTCCAGAGAAGCATGACCAATACAAGGAATTTCCAAATATTAAAATCAAGTTTAGTGATGCCATTTATTATGAAGAAGAGTTAGATAAGCTTTCTAATTCAATATTAAGCTATGTTAAAGGTCATAATGTAATATTTAATGACTTTACTTGGAAAAATAAGTATACCTTAGAAAACGTAGAATCTACTTTCAAATCTATAATGCATATGCATAAAGAATCTTTATACAAAAAAGAAGAATATGAAAAATTTAAAAAATCAATGACAGGTGACATCAATCAGCTAAATCTAAGTCATCACTTTGAAAAAGAAAAATTTGAATTCATACAACCTGTCTACTTTGTAGGTCCTAAAAAAATAAACTTAGATGCTGTCATCATCAAGCAACAAGAAGATAAAATTTTATACAAAACTTACATTCCTAAAAAATTTATAAAAGAATTCAATTATGATATTAAAGAATTTGAAAATGCTAAAATAGTTACAAGTGATTTTATTGAACCTGATCAATTTATTTATGAAATGAAAGAATTGTATTTTCATGTTCAATTGATCAAAAGTTATGCTGAATCAATTCAAAGGTATGGATTACCTTCACAATTCTACTATAAAATAATTGATGTATCTAAAGGAATAAAAATACCAAAATATTTAATAGATAGAATAGGAAATGATGATTTAGAGGATGAATCACCACTTACTTTAGTTCCACTTCAACTTTAAATAAAAATATTAGTTATTCTTATATTATGGTAAGTTATTATAGTATTTTGGAAGAGTTAGATCAAGATAGGTCAGATAGGTCAGATAGGTCAGATATAGTTTGATATAGTCAGATAATCAGATTATATCAGAGTGGGTCAGAGTGGGTCAGAGTAGGTCAGATAGGTCAGATAGGTCAGATAGGTCAGATAAGTCAGATAGGTCAGATAGGTCAGATAAGTCAGATAGGTCAGATAGGTCAGAGTAGGTCAGAACAGGTCAGAACAGGTCAGAACAGGTCAGAGTAGGTCAGAACAGGTCAGAATAGGTCAGATATAGTAGATATAGTCTCAGATAATATCAAAATACTAATTTTTTTACTTAAATTTTTTATAAAAATTTTATATATGAAAATTATGTTCTGTCCTTTGTGTAATAACATTTTATTACCAGAACAATTGGGAAGGTTAGTCTTATCATGTCAATCATGTGCTTATATTTATACTTTGAACACTCAACTTACTACTTCTACTAAGTTTAGCAATAAAAAAGTCTTACAAGTTATCGGAGGCGAAGATCAATTCAAATATGCCACTAAGTGTCAGAAGAAGTGTCCTAATTGTAATGCTGATGAAGCACTCTTCATGGAAATACAAACTAGATCAGCTGATGAACCTACAACTATATTTTATAAGTGTACTTCATGTAGACATGATTGGAAGGAAAATTAATCAAAATAGAATTTTTTGTTACACAGGGTTAGTTCAAAGCTTAATGGTTATATATTTAAATATAATTATGTAATTTATAGTATATATTAGTCAGATTAAGCCATATGAGTCAGATTTGTCATATTAGTTAATTATCAATCAGATTTGTCGATTATCGGTCATTTTAGCCAAATATTAATCAATTAAATAGTCAGATAATCAGCTTAATCACTCTAATACCATATAAGTGATCAATTTATAACTTAATAAACCACTTAAGCTCTTAATTAATAAATTTATTTATCTTTTTTTAATTTATTTTTGTTTTCCATCAAAATATCAATGTTTTTTTATTTTTAAAATTTTACATCCATATGGAAAAAAAAATAGATCTTAACTTATTAATAGATCTAGCAGAGGCTCATTCCAAGGACAATGGTGATAAAAGACTAGAACACCTGTTCAAGAACAAATCAACTGTCAATGAGTACACTGTCATAAAGAAACTTGCCACAGGTGGCTTTGCTGAAGTCTTTATCGTTCAAAAAGATGATAATGTATATGCTTTGAAGAGAATGAACAAGACAATGATTGTAAATCAACCAAAATCTGCCGTTTTTATGACAGAGAAAACAATATTAACTGAAATTAAAAGTAAGTGGCTAATGAGGGCTTTGAAAACATTCCAAGATGAAAATTATTTATATTTTCTTATGGATTTTGTCATTGGAGGTGATTTAAATACAATTTTAATAGAATTTGAAAATATTCCTGAAGAGGGTGTCAAATTCTATGCTGCTGAGCTTGTTGTTGCAATTAATGAACTTCATACACATGGATTCATACATAGAGATCTGAAACCTGACAATATCTTTATTAAAGAGGATGGTCATATAGTTTTGGGTGATTTTGGTAGTTCTATAGAAAGTGGTAACATTATTGAAGAATTTCCTGTTGGTACATGTGACTATTTATCATATGAGGTATTATGTAGTTCATATGAAGGCATATCTTATGATCATAATGTTGATTATTGGACACTAGGTTGTATTATTTTAGAAATGGTGTCCGATTCGCCTCCATTTTATTCATCGCCCCAAGTTAATATTCACAGCAGAATAAGAAATATTGATTATAATAAAATACCAGAGGAATGCAGTCCTGAACTAAGTGATTTAATCTCAAAATTGATATGTAAGCCATCAGAAAGGCTTAAATATGAAGAAATAAAGGCACACCCTTTCTTTAGTGATATAGAATGGGATAAAGTTGGTACTTATGAGCCTTTCTACAAGCCTAGACCTTCATCAGCTTTAGATACCTCAAATTTCCATGATAAGCTATTTAATATAGATGATTCTATACAAACACATGAATATAGCAAATTTATTGGTTTTACTTATGATCCTACCTGTATTAATGAAATATATAAAAATATTGATAAAAAAAATATTATAAATGATGAAAATTATTTAGAAAAAAAATGTGATAAATGTGAACATAATGAAAGTATATTAAATACAAAGATAGATAATAATTCTATTGCTGATATGACAGAAGAAAGTAAAAAGTTAAATCTTGATCTTGAGAATTTAAAAAATAGACAAATTTTGGAACAAAGAAAGGTTTGTGAGCTTAAGCAAGAGCTTGAATTTTATATGAATAAAGTCGAAGATATCAAGTCTGAATATGGAAAAGAGTCTGATGAGCTTGAAAAGCATAAAAATGAGGTTGGCTCCTTACTTGATCAAATTGAAGGCTTAAACATTAAAAAGGAAGACATTTCTAAAGAAATTGATCAATTTATCATAAGCTGTAATAAAACAAAGCCAAGTGATATAATTTCTTTTGATTATGAAGATGTTTTATATTTATTAGAAAATATAAAAAACAAAGCCTATTATTTATACACTGAGAACAATCGATTATTAAGAGAAAATTTTGAAGTAAACAAAGTATTTGAAGAAAATGATAATTTAAAGTTGGAAATCATAAAATATCAACAAATTTCAATTAAGGGAAAACGAATGGAAGAAATTGATGATGATTCGTCAAAGCATTTGATCTCTGAACTAAAACGAGAATTAAGAATTAGAAATAGTGAAGTAAGAGATTATAAGCAAAAGATTGATCAACAAATAGCCATGAATAACAAACATAACATTGAGATTAAGCAATTGAGAGAAGCTCTTGATAAATGTGCCAAGTTAAGAAAGCTAAAGTTCACATGCTATGATATTCATGATAGAAAACCAGTTGAGATTAAAATAGAAAATGACATGATTGAGATTGGTAATAAGAAAGTGACATTGTCAAGTGTGTACTTCCAATCACCAATAGAGAACGAGCTAAGTTATATTAGTACCAAGAAAGGTTTAATCATAAAAGTGCACATCATTAATTATCTAAAGAATAACAGTTCAAGTAATAGATCAAGAAAGCCGTTGGCTAGACTTACAGAGGAATTTGAAAAGGAAAAGAAAATTCTTAAGGGATTGGAAAAGATGACAAAGTTATTGAGTGGTAAAACGTTAGAAGAGGCTAAAAAACAGGTAGCGGGAAGTAAGAATCGAATTGAAGAGTTGAAATCTGATATTGGCAATTCAAAGGGATGCACTGATCAAGATTATTCACCTTATGATATGGAGAATGTGATTGAATATAATAATCATGTATTTTATAAAAAAACTGTGGCTCAAGGGACGTTGTGTGAATATTGCAACACGGCCATAAAAGGTGTTGTTAATCAAGCCTTGTGTTGTAAAGATTGTTTTTATGTTGTTCATAGGGTTTGTTATATTCTTGGTAAGGTATCTTGTGAGCTACACAAGGCGATAAGGGATAGCAAGCCTATTTATTTGTCCTGTCATACTTTAGAGGATAAGCAAAAATTATTAGAGCTTAATAATGAAAAATAAAAAAATATTCATAAAAAATAATAATTCATTATTATGTTGATATTATAGAATTTATCCATCTATTTACAAATGTTTGATACCAATCTATAATATATTTTTTATAATTCCTACCAATATATAAAGAAAAAATATTTGTTGATTGATATGGAATGTTTATATATTGATATGAAATTTCATAATTAGATGGGAACCCTTTATATAACATAAATCTTATATTAAACTTTATCATAATAATTTTATTAAACATTTTTATTATATGATTTTTATAAAATTATGTATAGTTTTTCTCACCATCACCAAAAGGTCTTCTCTAGATGATTCTAATTCAATCACACCATTTGAACCATTAATATTTATACTACAGACTCCTTCAACTACTAAAAAATTTTCTTTTAGCTCAACTTTTAAGTTCTTTTCAATCAAATTATTCATCAACAAAGTCAAATCAACACAACCCACCATCATTCTCTCTATCGTATCAACCTTTTCAATAGAAGCATTGTATTTCGCTCTAAACGTTGCAATCCTGTATCCATTAAGATCAACATACTCAGTATTAAGTATATCATCAGATAAAAGAACCTCATCAGTAATTCTACTTGAGCTTAACTCAATCTGATTATCAACTAAGTGTGTCTTATACTTTCTTTTATATTTTAAAATATTAATCAATAATCTTGCATCATCATAAGAATCATCAACCACAACAATTGATTTTGGATTAAGAGATTCAATCATAGTTATAAAATTATCTAAATCACTGATTCCAGGCAGTACACACCTAATAATTTGACATTCAACATCTAAACCCACCTTAACCAGCTCCTTATGCTCAATTTCCTTCTCAAATTCAGCTTCAACGTCATCTTCTAGCTTTCTTTGCTCAAAATTAAACTTTATTCTTTCTCCATAATCATTATTTTGTATTTTTCTTCTTATCAAAGGAAAGGTTTCATTGTTTTCGCTAACAAATATTGTGTTAGAATATAAACTCCAGTGCTCTACCTCTTCCGAATCATCAGATTCAGCCTTTTCATATACTTTTGGTTTTATTTTGATCTTTTCATAGCTAAAATTATAAATTTCAAAAGTTTTTGATCTTTCAATAAAATTATTACTTTCAAATAGTAAAATTTTTGTATTTTCATTATTGTATTTACTTATGACAGTTCCTATATATGGATTATCATAGTTATCATGTGGAAGAATAACTATATTATGATCTTCTAAGTCTCTTATCTTTCCAAATACCAATTCCAGCTCACCAAAAGCTTCATTAGCCTTTGATCCTGCCCATTCAAACATAGTCTGAATTCTTGTAAAAAATTCAACATTATTTTCAAACAATACAAATGCTTTCTTTATGATGCACAAAAGCTCTAACAATCGAGTAAAACTACATAAAATGATTATCCTTTCACCTACGCATTGTTGTAGAATGTTAGAGTTTCTATTTTTAAGTGTGTAGGGAGACGTACGCACACATTCTGAGTTAGTGATAAAAATGGTAGGTTCAAAATTTGAAAAATTAAAGCCATCAAGAAATAATTCTTTTCTGTGTGATATGCTATATGCTAGTAATATAGAGATGGAACCTATTTTTATATTAAATACTGAAGCACCTAAAGAGTTACCAGCATTATGAGCAGTTATTTCAATTTCTTTAATATTGAATGGTTGACTATATTTAAATTTTTGATTATTTTGGAAATTTAGCTTAATAGAAATAGGTACGGTGCAATATATTTTGTCTTCTTTAAATAGCTTAGCAGCACCAGAGAATTTATTTTCAAATGAAGTTAATAAAATACAATCAGCATTGTTGATTGTATTTTTGATTGAGTTATATAGATTAAAGTCCATACTTTCGTTCATACCACAGTTAATGATGATATTAATATCCCCTATTGTAAGTAAATGACAATATATGGAAGTTTTAGAGTCTATTAGAGGAGTAAAGGTTATCTTATTATCTTTCATGGATTGTATGGAATTTTTTACAAAATAAAAATTTAGCAAAAATAAAATAAATAGATAAAAGGAAAATGAACTGATATGAATTAATATTGTCTTTATAAGTTTATTTCTATTGTTGAAACATTCTATCATAGTTTAAATTATAAATTTTCATGTTTGATTTGTTGTATTAGTAAATATAGAATAATCAAAGGTTGGAATATAAATAATTTATTAATTTTGACTACAGAATGTATTTTGTAAAGAAATGTTCATATTGTATTACCATATGTTATAAGATGAGTCCAGACCTTGACGTAGAAACTATTGTTAATATCGGGGGTAAAGCGGGCCGTGTATACAGATAACCTTGTACATTTTAACTAACAATTGATAGATAGGCATCTCATTGATGGCATGAAGTCACATTTCTTGAAAATATAAATTGGTCGATGTGCGTTGATTAAGACGAGCTACAATATAAAATGATTCTTTAAAGTCTTACTATCACCATATAAGATAGTGTGACAAACAGATTTTTCTATTATCTTTTACTTAAGGACGAATGGTGTATGGTCGCTATCTGCCCTTCAAGACTTCTTTTATTTATTGCACTGGTTTGGCTTTTCTAGATTGATTTTTAAGATTTTTTTGTGAAATACGTGAAAATATACTAAATAATTTTCCATTCGTTATTATTTTGTGTTTTTACTACCTTTCCCTTGTAAAAAAAGTCTATTATTGATATATGTGGCTTTTAAACTGAATCGTTATATATAATAGCATTTATAGATCCACATTGTTTTATATTTCTTTTTAAACATAATAGTTTTTTATGATATCATAAAATTGGTCTAAAAAATTTAAATCAAGTGATTGTAATATATAATTCAATGTTTTTAGAACTGATCATGGTTTAGCAGACTTCAAGTGCTGTAAGGTCTGTTGGAAATAAACTTGATAGAAGTTTTTATGCTTAGAATCGATGTTTAAATCAATAAATACTAGTTTCTCATTTCATTAGATAATATACAGGCTTTATTATTATTATTGATATCTTAAATATTTTAATTATGATAAAATATATTAGATTTAGACTTTGTTTTGTCGTACAAAAGCAGAACAATCAATATAAAAGCGAAACTTATATAAATTTTAAAATATAATTGATTTTAACACACCTTTTCAAATACTTTGGATCAGCTCTATTTTATCAAATAAATTAATCAAATCCAACATAATATTAAGAAAGTTATTTTTTGATAAAAATTAAGCTTAAAACAATATCAAACTGTTTAATTTTATTGTTAAAATATTCTAGGGCTTGAGTGACTAGAAAAGTATTTGAATTTATGAGAAGTACTGCCATGAATCAAGCTAGACTAGCTTTAATTGTTATACATTACATGTTCATCGGTCAAAATGATACTTTACTATAAATTATAGGAATGATGGTTTCAGAATTATTATTTTATAAGGCTCAGACAAATACATGTGTAACCCTAATATTATATTAAAAATATAGTTATTTAGTGCTTTTGAAGTTTAGCATGTTTACATCAACTCAAAAAAATAAAACCAGGCCCATCTAATTTACCTTTTAAAATCGGTTTTCATAGTGAAATTAATCAATGATCAAAGAAATAAGAGAAGCCATAGCTACACTGGAAAAATCAATAAAAGGAAGTACAATAATTTAATAAATGATAAACAAATATAACTGGCACTATAGAATATAATTCAGAAGACTGTCCTCATGGTGAAACCAACTGCACACAAAGCATAAAATAAACAAATCTATTCTCTTACAATATTAATCACAAGGGAGAGTAATCCGGTTTTCTGATAATTAAGTTTTTATAACAAAGCGAATATCACAACTAAATATATTAAAAATCTCTTAACCTTATTGAAAGTACTTATAATAACCTTAATAGTTGGTCTTAAGGCAATCCATCAACCCTTTGATATTAAGAGTATATTTCCTTAATAATAATCAACCAATATAAAAAATCTTATTATAACCATTTATGTTTTTTTCACTACTAAATAATAGAAGTGATGTTGCGTTTCTTGATATTGTTGCTTTATTATCAATCTCATGATGATTCAATAGGTATTTTCATTTCTTAGATCATATTCTAGTGTAATTTTATGTTGATATTTTAAAACATAATAATTATGGCTTGGTGTTATTTTTAAATTAAAATTTTATAACAAAAACAGGTTAAGGTTGTAGAGTGATATTTTTTTAATATGATCACATTAATAATCAAATTTCAAAATTATATAAAAACGCTTCAAATTCTATAATTTTCAATATAAATATTAACATATTTTAAAATAGTTAATTAGGTTTTTATATTGATAAATAATCATGATCTTAACCTAAGCTTAACATCAAATAATATTATAATCACAATCATGAAATTATAAAATTTGAAATTAAATAAATTTAGCGAAAAAATATTTTTTTATTTTCAATGTAATAAAAATATGATTTCAGATGTTATAATTTATTCAATAGTTTTACTATATAAGAAACTTAACATTTACCAATCCAAAAAATTAATAATAAATAAATTTACAATCATAAATCTATCTCTTATAAACATATTAGCTTAAATATTCAGTTCTTTATCTTTTTTAACATTTCAAAATTATTCAAGGTAAATATCTCTCACTAGTAAACTAAACATTGAAAATTTTACCCAATGTTTGGAACCACTAAAGAAATAAGAAGGTATCCCCTTTCTAGGACAAAATCATTAGACTTTCATCCAACAAAGCCTTTGCTCATATCAGGCAACCACTGTGGCACAGTCTACATCATCAATTACATCTACAAAACCTCAGAATCTCTCACTGAACATTTAGGTTCAGTAAGAGCAGTAAAATTTCACCCTAAATTACCAATCTTTTGTACTGCAGGTGATGATATGGTCATCAGAGTATGGGACTTTAACAGAAAACTTGTTAAATTAAGATTAACAGGTCACAAGGACTACGTTAGATCAATAGACTTCCATCCTACTAAGCCTTGGCTCATATCAGGTTCAGATGACTGTACAATAAAAATTTGGGACTTTGAAACCGGAAGCTGCATTGGATCTGCAGTAGGACATCATCACTATATTATGTGCGTTAGATTTCTTGATTCTACACACGCTATCTCAGCTTCACTCGATCATAACATGGGCTTGTGGAATTTAAGCTCATTGTTTAACAAAAGTGGTAAATTTTATGAACCAGATATGATCATGTATCAAACAATTTCATCAAATGTCGGTGGTGTTAATGCTATTGGAGTAGAATATGGTGACTTTAACCTTATGTACGATAATATTAACGATCCGATGGTCGTATCTGGTGGTGATGACAAAGAACTAAAGGTTTGGAAGTACACAAATGAGATGCTACTCTATGATAGATCTTATTACATGCATCAAAGCAATATAACTGGTATTACTGTCACCCCAAATATTATTTCAGTATCTGAAGATGGTGTTTTGAATATAAATGATGAAGAAAAAATAGATTTAAATACAAGAATATGGTGTGTTACAACAAAAAAGGACATCATAGCAATTGGTACTGATGATGGTGTTGTTTTATATAGAACAAATGATAATAACACGTCTTTTGTTAGTGATAACTCGGTTGTCTACACATGTAACGATTTGGTAAAAATTTCTGATTTTAAGACTGAAAAAAAAATATTTAAAGTTGTCGAGCCTGTCTATAATTTATCTTTTACTGATAAAACTAAGTTTATAATTCAATACAAAAATAATTTTGATGTTATAGAAAATGGTAAGCGTGTGTCTGGAAAACCTGGACATGCTCTAGTTACAGATCTGGGTTTATTTACGCTACACAATTCTGTTCTAAGATTTGACTCAAAGAAGATTGCAGAAGGTGTGTCAGGTAGTTTGATCAAAGCTAAGAATGGTGTTTTTGTTGCTGATTCTAAAAAATTACTTTATTTGAAGAAAAATGGTGATGATTTTGATATTATAGAATGTAAAATGATGGGGCCATCTGTTGTCGTAGATACTGAAGAATATATTTATGTGGTATCTGGTTGTAAAATATATATTTTAGATCATTCTCTGAGTGTTGTTAATGTAATTAACGAGCTTATTGAGGTTGTGTCAATGTTCGTACATGATGATGTATTATTTTATAATACAGAGAATCATATCAAATTTTATTATAATGGATCTACAATTTTAAAATCAGTAAATGACAGATTTAAGCTAATTAATTATCAAGAAGGATCAATTAACTTTTTAAGTAACTCAGGACTAAAGAAAATGAGTGTTAATCTTGGAGAATTAAAATTCAGAAGGGCTGTTGAAAATGATAAAGATATTTTAAAGACGATAAAGAAAGAAAAATTGTTAGGCTTAAGCCCAATTGAATATTTAATTGAGAACAACAGGGGAGATATAGCTTTGCCTTTTATAAAGAATGAACGTAAAAGATTTGAGTTGATGCTTAATTCTGGTGATCTTAAATCTTGCTTTAAATGTTGCCAGAATGATTGTGATTATGAAAGACTAGGCAAGAAGGCTTTAGAAAGTCTTGATCATGAATTAGCTGAGAAATGTTACTTAAAGACCAAAAATAAGAGAAAATTGATGTGGTTGTATGTTTGTTCAAATCAGCTTGACAAATTAAAAACTATTTTAGATGTTAATGAAGCTAAAATATTATTGGAAGATGCTTCAATACTTTCTGATATAATAATTAATGATGAAGGCTTAGATAAGTTTAATACAGATCAGATTGATCAAAATATAAAACTTAAAGAATCTTCAGATGATAGAAGTACAGAGAATGTTAGTGGAAGTGAATCAATTGCTGTTAATGATGAATGTTCTATTGATGGGGGTGTTAAGAATTTAAGTTTAAATGAAGAAAATGTTAGTGGAAGTGAATCAATTGCTGTTAATGATGAATGTTCTATTGATGGGGGTGTTAAGAATTTAAGTTTAAATGAAGAAAATGTTAGTGGAAGTGAATCAATTGCTGTTAATGATGAATGTTCTATTGATGGGGGTGTTAAGAATTTAAGTTTAAA